>APFE030225298.1:101430-196881 GCA_000404065.3 Pinus taeda | reverse complement strand
AACAATGGAAAACCCTAAACATCCAAAAACCTAACCCTAGAAGATGAAATGCCAAACTGTGGGCCCCGTTTGGGTAAATTAGTACATCAACTTCCTGGGGTCGTAACTTTGGCATACGATCTCTGTTTGACGCGTATAATATCTCGTTAGAAATATCTAACTAAGAACTACAACTTTGGGAAGAGCAACATGGGTCCATGGACCGATGTTGCTCCCAGTTTTCCCAAAAAACGTTGTTTAGGGCCTCAAAATGGCTCCAAAAGTTCAAGACCTAAAAAACTGCTAGAAACAGTAAATTGTGCTACAATTAAGGAAACTGAAAAGCTGAAAGTAACAATGGATGGGGTCCAAGTGGACTTGGCGGGTGGCCACCAATATCCACCTAGATCATTGTTAAACTAGGAGGTTGTGCAGCGTCGGCGCTGCGCTTCCACATAGTCATCATTTTGACTGAGTTATTCAAGTCAATACCTCTTGTAATTTGCTTTTATGATCATGGTAAATATTATGAGGCATCCAAAGACTCGTAAAATCGAATTAGGCTTAGTATTTAATGTAAATGATCTTGAAAAAACTTTGATCAAACAATTCCTATTTTTTTGAAAAAATGAGTTCTATTTTCATTACATTAGGTAGAAACTGAAATCCTATTAGGGAATTCGATTCTTAGAGGTGGGAACTGATTTTTTTTCATCTATTTATGATGTAATTGCAATTGAGAAAAGGGTTGGTCAGGTTTGAGAAGGAAGAACATTGTTTTCACTGTATTTTCTTGATTTTCCAGTGAATGGAAGGACAAAGGCCGAATTTTATAGGGATTCTTATGTTAGTTGTTGTGGACATGTTCTTCTTGGTTTTGCAAGTTCCTTATGTTATCCACCATGATTTGAAGTGTGTCTTATTTTTTAGTTAAACAATGATATTGACTCAAAATTCGCTTTAAATGGTGCTCTGGTTCAGTTTGCTAAACATATATGTTTTCTGCTAAAATGATATCTAGAATTCATCTAGTCAATTGATGCTCTGCATGTCATTTTCCATTTATCTTTCAATCACCCTTCTACGACAATTTTCACTAAAAAAATCCAAAAAGACTAGCTAACTTGCCCCTGTAGAAGATCCCACTTTCTCTTCTCCTCTCATTGGAAACCGTCAACTTTAATGACCATATTGCCCAATGGATTTCTTTTCTTTCCTGCCAAAAAATCTTTAAAACTCATACCCACTGAGAATCATACTCAGCCTAACATCTAAGTGATCAAACAAAGAGATCCCTCTCTGAAGTTGGAAGGGTTAGATTCCAACTTACCTCTAAATTTCTTTCCTCGGCCTAAGGAAATTACGGAGAGCTAACAAAGTGTGTGGTTGTTTGCAGGAGGATATTCAACTTAGATTGCAATAGTTAAAACTTTTATGAAAAAAATGGATCTTCTCATTTCCTTCTAACTTTGTATGTTTTGATAAACAAAATTGAAGACACACATATTAATATGTGTCATTATATGGTTCCTTACATCATCTAACAACGTAAATTTCACAATGGATTATTTTAACATATGAACTTTTTTTATTTCATATCATCATTCAGAATTTGGAAAGGATCATAGAGAAGAATTAGTTTGTACAACCACTTTTTGCCCGAGAACTGGTTGTATCTCCTTGCCATCTTACATGTCCTTAGCAATTTGATTTAAACATATATACACATAAGTGATAATTAAAGTCTGTTAGGAGATCATAATCACTTGAGTTTATAATGCTCTTGTCTAGTTTCTATATTTATATGCCCTAACTAGAGATAAAATGATATTTTCTTATCATTTTTTGTGGAGAGGGACAACATACTATATGATTGATCATTAAGTTTGTAAAACCCTCCTCCCACACTTACCCAAGCTTAGCAGTCCATCGGGGTAAATATGTGATGAAGAGTTACTATGATATGATTCGACTCCCTAAGTGCAGTTAATAAAGTGGAACCAATGAACCAAAACTTCATTTACCTCCCTTAGGTGCTATAGGACCCCCAAGAGCTAACCAACCACTCCAGGTGCCCTACCACTGAGTTAACTTATCAATTCACTGACTTGGGCTCTCAGTCACTCCCATGACAAGGCAAGCAAGTGGTTGAGACCTTTAAGTCGCTACCATAATCCTGCATCCTAGCGACTGTAGACTTTTCCACCCAGTTTTGTGTTTGTCGTGAGGTCTGAGCATTTTTTCAAGGCTAGGATTCATACCTCAGCCCAAAACGTGATGAAACACTCAGGAAAGATAAATAACACTAAGACAAAGCCTTTAACTCAAAATTTTATCAAGGACTTAACCTGGCCCATCCTAACCATGACAAACATTTCGTCAAACACATCATGAACATGTAATCTACAAGTCATAATTACACATCTGAACATAGGGGTTTCATAATTATCTGAGAATTGTGAAGAAGGTTTGATACCCTCTCACAATAGATGCATTATCATCTATTAGGTCATACATCTATTGACATTTCATTTAATAATCAAAACATGATGAGAGCCATAACTCAAGTATGTCATAAAACCATGCTTATAACCAACATATAACCATAATCATAACAATGATAGAACAACCATCAAAGCCACATGATAACAAATACATTTACTCATGAAACACGAGGGAAAAGAGCTCTCATTAACATATACAAAAGGTAACCAAGCCAGGGACTTCCACGTACCACCTGACCATAGATTGCGTTGAACCAAATCTCTCTTTCAGCCAATCATCCCTGCATCATATTCCAAGAATGAATGCAGGATCTCATGGAAATAAACCAATCAAAACCAAGCAAGGACTTCCAAAGTCCAAACCACCTAGACCATTAACCCATGATTCCACCTCACGGTCGAACATCACTAACCATCAACAAATCAGTCTCTACCCAAGTTGTACATAGCTCCATAGCATTTGTTCCAACCCGGATATAGGACTAGTAACTCAACCCACAGTTGTCGTAGGGCTCCAAAGTGTTTTTCCAACCAAGGCTCCATGGCTAGTAACTCAACCCACCAAGGGCTCCATAGCATTTTTCCAACCAAGGATTCCAGGACTATTAACTCAACCCAAGTTGTTCTAGGGCTTCCAGAGCATTTGTCCAACCAAAGCTCCATGAACTAATAACCCAACCCACAACCATAAGGAACATCAGCAACAATCAAAAAACAAAAAGGAAAACCCACAATACCATGGTTATATAGGAAATGGCAAGACTAGGAAAACCACTATCAATCCAGACAATCCTCCATGCTAATGACAGATCATAACCAAATCACCACATGCATACATCATGCATGCCAAAAATAGCAAGGAAATTATACATGCAACTCAGTACTTGCAAAGAAAAAATGTTGTAGTTGTTGATCTCGATATCCTCTTTTGCTTTCCTCGTCTTCCTTTGCCTTCTTGTTCTAGATCCAAGGTATGCCACAATGATCCAAGAGTGCTCCAAGAAAACTCCAAGTGTGCAAGAGTATGAGAGAGAGAGAATAGAATAGAGAGCTTGACCATATAACTGTTAAAAGCCTCCAACTAACAAAAGCTATGAACTGATCTTAATAAGCCCTTTTATTATTAAGGCCTCTATTTTCTTCAATTTCCTCCTCACATGCAACCTATGACCTTTTACCCTCATTTTCTCCTCTTGTCCATTATTTTCATAAATAAAATGGCAATTCATGTCACTTTGCCTTTGCCATTACCTTTGCCAATTTCCATAGTCATTTATTAATCACAAGTGATCCCCATCACTATGTTTTTTCCCAACATTTAGCTTAGAATACGTGTCCCATGACTTTGGTCTTATTTTTCCTTTATTGACTTTATTACATGGATTTTTAACCAAGGTTGTTACAGAACCACCCCCCCGGGGGAACACCATTCTCGGTGTTCAATGACACCTACAAACCTGCAAACACATGCTACCCATGGAGCTTTATAACATAGCTCGATACAACATTTACATCATATCCATCTACTAAAACATAACCAACATATCATGAACACCATACCGCTTATTGGAGCTTTATAACATAGCTCGATGTGGGGAGATTAGGTTTTCAGTCTGCAATCTGATTACTGTCACAAACTCTGGCGGAGGGCAGTACCCTATTTGCAGAGCTTTGGAGGCGTGGGCTTGCCCTGGCCCAACATATGAGGCGAGCAGGGACCAATGGGGCCCCTTCATACAAACAAGCAATGATGGATAAAGGAAAGGCCCCATTGGAAGGGGTGCAGATCTCTGGATCTGAAAATGCAGGAAAAGATGAACTAAGCAAGAAGGAAAATGTTGGTGGGCAAACCAAGGAAACCCAAAATAAAAAACGAACAAATGGAATCAAGATTCTAGAGGGTAAAGATAACGGGAACCCCAGTCCCGAGAAGGAACCACAAGAAACAGAAGGAAGAAACAAAAAAACTGTGGAAACCGAGGCCTTGCCCCAGCACAGCACAAATCTGGAGGGATATGCCACAGCGACAAGAAAACAGGAGGACTTGGGGCGCTGCAAGCCCAAAACGACAGAAAGCCTGAAGGTTGTTATCACTGACCCCAAAAATGCAAGCTTACAGAGACCATATGTCAATACATGCGGTGATCTGCAAGTTCATGGGCTTTTGGCCCACGGAAAAAGCCCTCTACTTCTGGATCAAGCAACAATGGAAGCCTAAGGGAGATGTTAGGTTACACCTGGGGGCCAAAGGGTTCTTCACTGTGGTCTTTGCGAACCTGGAAGACAGGGATCACATTTTTTATGGTGGACCGTATTTCTATGCCTCAGCATGCCTCTATATGAGACCCTAGAAACCAAACTTTGCACCAAAACAGGAAACATTCACGCATGTACCCGTTTGGATTCGCCTATTCTCTCTCCCCATTGATTACTGGAGACCTGCAGTGCTGGAACAAATAGACAACAAACTGGGAACCTTCATCCAAGCTTCGGAGGCCACCTTGCAAAAAAGGTGCACCTCTTGTGTAAGAATATGTGTTGAAATGGATGTATTAGGTGCACTACATGAAGGTCTATGGCTAGAATTTAGAGTTGAAGTCTTCTTTCAAGCCATAGATTATGAACAAATCCCCTTTCGGTGTCGGAAGTGCCATGAACATGGACACTTGTTTAGGGAATGCCCAATGAATAAGCCAATCGAGAAATCCAAGGAAAACACGGGCAAGGATCAGGAAGGTTTCTCTCGTCCAAATGGGAGACAACAAGCCAATCGGAAAAACCAACCCAAAACAAGCACCTCCATCAAAGGAAATGTCAATGCCTTTGAAGTTCTTGGGTCCAGAATAGTTTCAACCGAAATTCCCCAAGTACCAGACCTAACGCAGGAAATCCAGGATGTTCCTTCACAGGAAGCCCAAGCTCCCAATCCAGATCCGACGAAGGAGATCCTATAAGGTCCTGAGTTGGCTAAAGACTTAGAAGGAGATGCAGAAATGACCGCCAGTGAAATAGGAACAAAGGACATGGAACTCAGTGACATACTAGAAAGGGAAGGCATGGATCTCAATACCATGGTAGAGCAATGGAAGCAG
The DNA here is from genome assembly GCA_000404065.3 of Pinus taeda. Classification (NCBI taxonomy): domain Eukaryota; kingdom Viridiplantae; phylum Streptophyta; class Pinopsida; order Pinales; family Pinaceae; genus Pinus; species Pinus taeda. The sequence continues at coordinate 191,306 of APFE030225298.1, read as the reverse complement.
AAAGGAATGGAACATATCCCAGAGGAGGAAGTATACAGGGTCAATTTTCTCTTCCTAACAAGGAAAGATGCAGAACTAAAAGGGAAGAAAAGAGGCTTTGGCACCACAAAGGATCTGGGCGTCAAGGCCCAAGGTTTACACCAAACAAACCAAAATGCTAAACATAGGAAAAAGAGAGGCCGACGAACAACCAACGAAGCGCTCCAAGAGCTAGGTCAGATGCTCCTCAACTCAGGCAAGATGAAAGCCCTTGAGGCTTTCTCATTCTCCTCTTAAACCTTGTTAATTATGAAGATTCTTTCATGGAATGCTAGAGGGCTAAACAACCAAATAAAACAAAGACTTATGAGGAAGAAAGTCAAAAATGAAAATCTTGACGTGATTTTTTTACAATAAACCAAGTGCTCCAGCCAGAAAATGAAAGGAATAAGCAGAAATTTAGGAAAAAGAATGGAATACACGGAAGTGGAAGGGAATGGAATGGAGGGAGGCCTGGCCACTTTCTGGAATCCCCACTCCCTCCATGTTATAAATGTAGAGGCTTCCAGATCATACATCTCCTTGGAAATGCAGATCATAGGGGAATCCAAGACATACCTGTGCACTAATATCTACAGCCCGCAAAGACTAGAGGATAAACTGTTGATGCTAGATTGCCTCTCCAAGATGCAACGCAGTCACTCAACTACTAAAGCCATCTATGGAGGAGATTTCAACATCACTGGCAGAAAAGAAAGGAGGGGTAAGAACTCTGAACATAGATGCAGAGGCATTCAATTGCTTCATCTGAACAACAATTCTTGTTGACATCCTCCCCAAAAACGGGTTATACACCTGGAATAACAAAAGAGGGGGAGAAAGGCAGATAGCCTCCATACTTGACCGTTTTCTTATAGCAGAGGCCATCCTCCTTGAGGGGATCACTGTGGAAATAGACATTATTCCTTATGGAGGCTTTGATCATTGGCCCATCACCCTGGACGCAGCCATCCTTGGCACTTCGAAAAACAAACCTTTCAGGTTTGAGAAATTTTGGTTGAGCCATCCGGATTTTACTTATAAAATCAAACATTGGTGGAACAAGCCGCTAGACACCAGAGGCACCAAAATGTACCGGTTCCAAGCCAGATTAAAGCACCTCAAAGTCTGGCTTCGATCCTGGAACCAAGAGGCCTTCAGGAATATCTTTAAGGACAAACAGGCCTTGGAGGAACAAATGGCACAAATCCATATAGAATGGCTCAAAGGGGACATCACCCAGGATTCTATTAGCATTGAGCGAGTCCTCATGCAGAAATGGAATGAAAGATGCCAGCAGGAGGAAGTATTATGGAGACAAAAGTCTCGCATACAATGGCTCAAAGAAGGGGAAAAAACACCAAGTTCTTCCATCGTTCGGCTATAGATTACAGGTGCACTAAAAAAATCACCCGGTTGAAGGATGAGCAAGGTACTCCCCTCCACTCTCATCAGGATATTTCCTCCATCCTCACTGTTCACTTTAGCCATATACCAACAGAACAAGACATTGATATGGAAGAGGCTATAGGGAAGTCATGACTTCCATCCCAAGGTTAATTACTGAGGATCAAAACAAATCCTTAGACCACCCTGTCACCATGGAGGAGGTGGAAGAAGTAGTGAAAGAGATGCCTAATGGCAAGGCACCAGGGCCGAATGGCTTTACCATTGATTTTTTCAAAGCTTGTTGGGAAATTGTGTGGCTGGAAGTGTGGGGGGTGGTGGAAGACTCCCAAAAATCTTCCTCCATCCTCAAATTCCACCTTCATCGCCCTTATTCCCAAAGAGGAGGCAGCCTGTACCCCTTCAAAATTTCGGCCAATTGCTCTGTGCAACGTTCTTTATAAAATTATCTCCAAAGTAATGGCCAATAGACTGAAGCCAATTCTCCCTTTGATAATGTCAGAGGAGCAATCAGACTACGTGGAAGGCAGACAGATCATGGATAATGTCTTGTTAGCATAGGAGATGGTCCACACTCTGCAATCCTAGAAAAAAGCAGGTATGATCATCTAGTTGGATTTCTCGAAAGCCTATGATAAGGTCAGTTGGAAGTATCTCGAAGCCATTCTGGAAGCTTTCATGTTTGCACAACGTTGGATCAACTGGATTCTAGCCTTAGTCAAATCCCCCAGCTTATCTATCCTGGTAAATGGAGCTCCTACCTTCCCCTTTGCCCCCTCTAGAGGCATTTGCCAAGGGGATCCCATTTCCCCTTTTCTTTTTGTCATATTGATGGAAGGCCTAAGTCGCATCATTAAACTGCAAAGGAAAGGAACAATATAAAGGGCCAACCCCTGCCACCTTTCCCAACCACTACCCATCAACAATTTGTGGATGATACCATGCTTCATGGAACTCCAACGGTTCGGGAAGCCCAAGGTTTCAAAGTTATCCTTAATCTCTTTAGTCAAGTGACAGGTATGGACCTTAATTTGGATAAGTCATCCATTTTCTTTTTCAATACTCACTTAGCAATCCAGGAAAATCTTACTGTTATCCTTGGGTTCAAAAGGCAAAGCCTTTCCTCTAAGTATCTAGGAATCCCTCTCATTGATAAACCCTGGCAAAAGCTCCACTGGGAGAAACTGTTATCCAACCTAGATGAACGGAGTAATCACTGGACTAATAGGGTCCTTAACTTTGCTGGCCGACTTGTCCTGACTAAGGCTGTCCTACAAGCTATTCCTCAGTATATGATTTCCATCCTTCCAGCTCCCAAAGGTGTTCTCCAAAAAATTAGAAACATTCAGAGAACCTTCCTATGGTCTAGAAAAACTGACAAATAGAAATGGGCTCTAGTAGCATGGGAAAAACTTTGTAAACCCAAGATCTTGGGTGGGCTGGGGCTTCAAGACCCGGACACAGTAAACAAAACCTATGGGGCATAGCTCTGGTGAGGATGGGTCAAGGAACCACAGACACCTTGGGCTAGGCTATGGAAAGCCAGGTATGCTGAAAACTAGCGCCCTCAGGATCTCATTAGAATTATTGATCCTCTAGTCGGATCCCCCATTTGGAACATGGCATGGGCCAATCAGAACATCATACAAAATCACTACTTTTGGGAAATCCATAATGGACACACAAATCTCTTCTGGGAAGATGCTTGGAAACAACTTCCCAAGCTTGAGAGTCCTGATTATCTTCCCCTGCAACACAGGTATCAGGAACAAGGAAAATTCAGGGTGAACCAATACTGGACTGACAGTATTGCGGACCAGCATTGGAGACATTGGCACCCTAATACCACCCCACTGGAAGATGGGATCGACAACCTTCTCTTATCCTTGCACTCTTGTTTGGATAAGAGGAAGATCCGTTACTCTCAGGATGAAGATCAACTAAGGTGGGGCAAACTTGACGGAGGCACCTTCAACCTAAAGGAAGCCAGAATTTACTTAGAACACAGGGATCTGGAAGAGAAAGTGTTTTGGCACAATAATGTTTGGAAAACCACCATCTGGCCGAAGATAAAGACTTTCTTATGGCTCCTAATGCATCGGACGATCCTCACTTGGGAGAACCTGTGCAAAAAAGGCTTCATTGGTCCATCCCGATGTCCCTTCTATGAAAAAGAAGAGGAGTCAATGAATCATCTCCTCAACAATTGCGAATGGACCAATAAACTAGGGGTTTGGATGGAGGAGATATTCAAACAAACAGACAGGAACAAAGAGTCCATACAAGACAACATAGCCAATTGGCGAACCACATATTCTAGCTGCGACACTGTAAACATCCTATGGAGGCTAAGCCTTGGTTTTATAGTCTGGTACACATGGAAAGAAAGAAATATAAGAATTTTTCAGAGGGAATCTAGGCAGCTAGACATCATCAAAACTAACATCATGCAAAATATGCATGAAACGACCCTTACCAGTAGTAACGCAGAATAGGCAAACAGCCTTTCCGCTAATGACAGGCGAATTCTACAGATATTTGGCATGAGTGCTGCAACTGACCTCAATTCTCCAACGTAGAGACCTCAGCCCGCTCCATCTCTGTTGTCCTGGTAACCTCCCATCCCGAGGTTCCACAAATTAAACTTTGATGGAGCCTATCTGGGTAACCCTGGCCTGACAAGCCTTGGAGGTGTCATACGCAATGATAAAGGGTAAATTCTTCATATATACAACAATTCTATGGGGGAAGCCACTAACAACGAGGCATAATTTGTAGCTTTGGAGTAGGGTTTGCAAATCCTAATTCGTCTGGGGAGTGGAGCAACAATAGTGGAAGGAGACTCGCTCTTAGCCATTAATGCTGCGAGGAAAATGCAGAATGGTTCGCGTTTTGATAAGGTTACTAAGCATTGGCGCCTAGCCATGGTCACCGTGCTCATCACCAAACATCTCTCTGCTCTCAATGGAGTTGTTTTGCAGGAAATCAGGCGCAGTGCGAATGTAATGGCGGATAGCCTTGCCAACCACACGGTCGATCACCTGACTGATGACATTGACACATGTTGGCAGAGAGTCACATGTGCTAATCTTCAGGAAAAATGCTTTCAAATCTCAAGGCAAGACCTCACAAGCGTGTCAGGAGAGGAGGACGGCTTACAAGGTACTGATCATCAATGAATTATGTGGTTTGCTCTTAATGGTTATTCCCTAATCCTTAATGCATGGTGGTGGCACCGCTGGTGGTTGTCCCATGGCTCGCATCAGCAAAGATGGAATATCTACCACGGGGATAGAGATCAGCATACCTTACACGAATTGGGATACGCGTGGCCTCTTCTCTTCAGTGACAAGCGTGGTAGTCTGAGCGCACTCAACTGTAATCATAAGAATGTTGTTAGTCACTTGCTAGGGGTCCAGGCTACCAGAAACATGGAAAAGACGGAAGTTTCAATTAAAATCGCGGCCCCTCACACCGCGTCTTCCACTATTAATACAAAGCCAACAGGGAAATATTTCACCTGCTCACGATATTCCTCATAGCTCATCCCAGTGTTTACTGTTTCGTGTATAGGAATTCGCATTCCGATAGTCCGCACCTGCAATAGTGCTATGGTCGAGCGCAACATTCATAGCTCCAAAGCTACCAGAGATTTAAAGAGAGCTCGGGAGAATTATGAGGCTTCGGTCTCCAAAAGAGGAAAACAGATTATTGAAGAGCTCCAAATCGAGGTGAAAAAAGCCAGTGAAGGGATGGACAGTAAAGCCATCAGCGAGGAGGTAGATTTGATCTCGGACCCGGGCACCTTAGCAACTAGAGCTACCCAGTTCCTGAGAACACAGAGTGAGGCTTGGCAGATGAAAACGATGCTTGCAAAAGCCATGAGCATGTAAGGGGCAGCTCTCAAGGATGCCTACCAGGCGAACTCCCTCGCCTCTGCCAAGAATTCGACTCGGCTGGACAAGCTGGATATTACCATCAACTCCCTCACAGAAGAACTTAAATTGCTTACTCAGAGCCTGGGAGGGTTTATTCTGCTCTTCAAGGTGTCCATTCGCCATGGGCTAAATGTCTCCATTGACATCCCTGAAGATGATTCCAAAACAACCATCATCAGACGCCACAGGCCCCACAGTGGTCCTAAGGGAGATGATGGCGCTGGTCCGAGTGCTGTTGGTTCTCCAAGAATCACCAAAATCGACCAGTAGAATTCCTGGTGGGCGGTCTAATGCTAATGGTTCCTATTTATTCTTTGTTTTTGTTATTTTCTGTTTGATGAATGTAAGCTTCGGAAGGCCTTTAAGCGGCCTCTATGATAGCAGTTGCTCTCTTACTGTCTGGTAGCCCTGTGTGGTTGGCCATTATCTGTTCCGGTTAATGTTTTACTCAGGTCAAGTTTGTGTTAGTCATTACACAATACGTTTCCTAGACAAGTGGTCTTTTGTTTTGGCAGGCATGCATTTTCACTTTTCCCTTTGAAAATGGCAGGCCCCTTTTTGTAACCATATGTAACATATTTGTGATCTAATATATCAACTGATTTACATGAAAAACATAGCTTGATGTGGCATTTATATACATATGCATATATAGACATAACCAAACACAGCAACAAACATATACCAAAATAAATCCACTCAAGCAACAAATAGAGATGGATACATAGCAAACATCTAATCAACCATCTCCCATCTAGCTTCATCGGGGCCAAAGTGCTTCCATTACACTTTAACTTGCTCGATTGCTCAATTCCAGAGCATGAGCATCTTTTGCTACAAAATGTACTAATGTTTTTGCTAGAATTCTCCTTCTAGCTTCACCTGTAATACAAACCAATCAATAACATGATCAACATATTTCACATACTTCTTAAGAAATGACACATGGAAAACATCATGGGCTTCCAATGTCGGAGGCAGTGCAAGTCAATAGGATATTGGTCAAATCTCAAGAATCTTGAAAGGCCCACAATACCAAGGTGCCAACTTGGTACATGATCCAATCGTCAAGGAGCTCTTCTTGGGCTTTATGCGCAAGTACACCTGTTCCCCAACTTGAAACTCCTTAAACACCCTGTGTTGATCTGCATAACTCTTCTACCTATCTTGTGTTGCCTTTATATTCTTCTTGATTACCTACATTTCCTATTCCATATATGCCAACATGTTTGGTCCAATCAATACCTTGTTCACTAGATCACTCCAATTAATATGAGTATTACAACTTCGCCCATAAAGTGGTTTAAACAAAATCATCTTCAAAGATTCCTAGTACCCATTGTTATATGCAGAATCCACCAGTGGAAGATACTCTTACCACTTTTGTTGTTGATGTATGATGTACATTCTCAACATGTCCTCCAAAATCTTGTTGACCCTCTTTTTTCTATCCATCAGTTTGTGGATGATAAGATGTGCTAAAGGCCTACTTTGTCCCCAAACCCGCAAAAAATTCTTTACAAAACCTAGAAGTGGACTTAGCATCCCTGTCTAATACAATCTTCTTCGGTACGCCATGCAACCTCCCTATATCTCTAATGAAGACATGTGCTACCTCATTGGCTGAATTTGTAGACTTCACTGGAATGAAGTGAGCTACCTTAGTCAACCTGTCAACCACAACCATAATAGAGTCATGATGTCTTAAGGTCCTCGACAAACTTCTAATGAAATCCATGGAAATGACCTCCCTTTTCCACTCTCGAATTGGAATTGACTATAGTAATCCACCTAAATGCTTACACTTTGATTTTACCTGTTGACAATCCAAACATTTAGCCACGAACTCTGCCACTTCCTTCTACAAATTTGGCAAGTAGTAGAACTTCTTCATTATTGTTAATGTATTCTGACATCCTGGGTGACCTAAATATAACTTAACATGAAATTCCCTCAAGATAAGATTATTGAGCTCACTATTGTTCAACACATAGATCATGTCCCTAAATCTCACAAAACCATTTGTCATGAGATGACAGTCCACATCATGATCACTTGTACCATGTTGTTGTAACCTGTGCCTAAGTTGCAGGTACTTGTGATCCTGCTGACTTGCCTGCAAGATACAACCTTGTAAATTTGTCCCATATGAGCTCATAGTTGTTATGTGATAACCTATACTCTCATACTAAGAGCATCTGCAACCTTGTTCTCTTTACCCTTAATGTATCTGATTTCGAAGTGAAACTCTTTGATCGTGGGCAACCATCTTGCTTGAATGGCATTCAAATTTGGTTGGTAAAATAGGTACCTCAGCCCACTATGATCGCTCATCAATGCAAACCTCCTGCCAAGAAGATAATGTCTCCACATCTTCAATGCATGGACGATTGTCATTAACTCAAGATCATGCTTAACATAATTATGCTCGTGCTCATTCAATTTCCTTGATTCATAGCACACTACCTATCCTTCTTACATCAGAACCCCACCAATTTCTTTCTTGCAAGCATTTGTACACACCACAAACTCTTTGTTTGGATCTGTGATCTTTAGAACTGGAGCATTTGTAAGCAACTGCTTCAATTGCTCAAAACTAGTTGCACATTCTTTTGTCCATTCAAATTTCTTACCTTTTCTCTCCAAGGATGTAATAGGATAGGAAATCCATGAGAAGTTCTTGATCAACCTCCTGTAATAGCCTGTTAATCCCATGAATGATATGACCTCATCCACATTCCTAGGAGTTGCTCATTCCATGATAGCTCTTATCTTTCTCAGATCCACTGCTATGCCTTCCTTGGAAACCAAATGCCCCAAGTAATGTACCTATGTCTAAAAGAATCTGCATTTGCTAAGCTTGCCATACAACAGATGCTCTCTTAACAATCTCAATATTGTTGCTAATTGTTTGACATGCTCTTCCTCATTCTTATAATATATCAATATATCACCAATGATTACAATAACAAACTTGTCAAGATAAGGACACAATGCATTGTTCACCAAGCACATAAAAGTAGTTGGAGCATTAGTCAAACCAAAAGGAACTACAATAAATCATAATGCCCATACATGGTCCCTAAAGCGGTGTTATAAATATCCTCTTCTTTGATGTGTACCTAATGGTATCTTGATCTCATATCAATCTTTGAGAACATTGTTGCTCCCTTAAACTGGTCAAACAAGTCATCAATTATTGGCAATAGATACCTATTCTTGATGGTCACCTTATTCAATTTCCTATAATCAATGCATAACCTTAGAGTACCATCCTTCTTCTTTACAAACATCACTGGTGCACCCCAAGGCGACACACTTAGCCTAATGTATCCCTTGTCAAGCATTTCCTTCAACTACAACTTCAATTCCACTAACTCTGGAGTGCTCATCCTATATGGTGCCTTTGATGCCGGTGTTGCCCCTAGTACCAACTCAATAGAAAAGTCCACTTCCCTGTGAGGTGGCAAACCTGAAATCTCTACTGGGAATACATCCTGGAATTGTTGCAAAACCAGATGCTTTTTCAAGACATCTACATCCTTAAGTTCCTTACCTTTGTCACTAGAAACATGTACTGCAAATAACACACATACCTTTCGGCAACTATGTTTGGCCTACATAGTTGTAACCGTCCTCACTGATGTTGCCTTCTTCTTATATTGCAAGATTCTTTGTTCTCCATTGTCATCCAAGCACTAAATAGCCTTTTTATAACAATCCATCTTGGTCTCGTGAAGATACAACCAATCCATACCCAACAACATAATGTATGATCCCAACAGAATCACATTCAAAGGTGTTGATGTAGGCATACCATTCAACTCAAATGCACAAGTCTTACCCAATGATGAACACTTTTCTTAGTACCTGTAGCCAACTGCACTAACCAAGGTTTTGCATGCACTTCTTTATTCAAACCACACTTATCCACCATATCAGGTTTAACATAACTATATTTAGATCCAGGGTCAATCAAAATAGAAATAACTTGATCACAAAGCTTACCTTCCATATCGATAATAAATGCCTGGTGATTCGCCTTCCTGTTATCCAACGTTGCATAAATCTGAGGGTTTGAGGAATACTTTGTCCAACATCCCCCACTGTTTGTGCCTCCTAAGCATTGTAGATCTGCGACCTACCACCCTGATGCTGTGGACAATCTCTCTTACGATGCTCTCCACCACAAGTCCAACATTATAAGGGCTTCTTGCCATCACCCTTGTTCTTCTCCTCATATTGAAATCCTCGTCCTTTGTGATATGCCTTGAACTTCTTGTGCGGTGTTGCAGTCTCTTTGTTACCTGTGTCCTAAGTTCTTGTTCACTTCTTATCCCATTTTCCTTTATTCTTCTCATTACCTTTGAAATCTTGCTTAGTCTCAGACTTGCACTTCAATTTCTCATAAAAATACTTTAACTTTCTAATATCTTCCTCCAACAGTTTAGGCTCATCGAACTTAATCTAGTCTTTGAACGCTACCCGTAAACCACTGATGAATCTCCAAATCTTAACTTTCTCCTCCTTAAAATAAGGCACATACCTCAACAACTCCAAGAATCTTCTAGTATACTCCTCATCGGTCATAGATACCATCTTCAACTCATAGAACCCCTTTTCCCTATCGTCATAGTATCTCTCAGATAAACACTTCTTCCTGAAAAGTCTCTCAAACTCACTCCAAGTCAACTCCTCTTCCTGAATACCTCTGACATTCTTTACATCTTCCCACCAAATGTTCGTTTTGCCTTTGAGACTAAACATAGCCATTATGGCCTTCATGTTCTCTAAGTAATCATGTAAGCGAAAGAACTTATTCATCCCAAGAAACCAGGCTTCTGCATCCTGTGAGGTATTCATTTCTCTGTCAAATGTAGGTGGCTTTGCTTTCTTGAAATCATTCAGAAAATATCCCTTGTCACTCCTCCTATAAGGATGATAGCAATGATGATGATGGTACATGTCTGAACTAGAACTAGAGTAAAGCCCATGTCCACTGCCTCATCATTCAGGTGTGTCCAAGAACCAGCCATCTCTAATTGTATCCTCTCTATCCAACCTATCCCCACCATGAGACCTACTACCATAGGCTCCATTAGTCTTGTCCTCCTATCCATGACTAATCCTAAGTTGTTCCTGTCTTTGCAAGTTTGACAAACTCTGAAGGATAACTGCATTAACCTCTGCTTATTTCTACTGTTCCCTAGCAAATCTCTCTTGTGACTACATTATTATGTCGTTATATGCTTTACAAATTCTTATCTCTGCCTTCAAACTTATCAAAGTGTCTTCCATGTGAGGGGAGTACTCATCACCATGCTGCTAATTTGATCTATAGGGAGATTCACGTGAAATTTAGTCTACCAATTTTCTATTCATCTTTGATATTCTTCTTCGTGCAAGTATATAATGTCAACTAAACCAAAATATAAACATAGCCAACATACCTCAATATATTTCAAGGGAGGATATATTGTCTGCAATATCAACTAGATTAGCACAATACATGTATAATCATAATCATAACAATATATCGACATCATCTCAATCATCATCCAGTTACCATGCATGATGCCACAAACTATAACACCAACTGGACACAATGCATGCATAACAACATATAGACACTGACATTCAAACAAATACATATATAACCAACATGCATCCATGACAAACACATCCCAACAACACTTCACTAGTTTCTACATGACAACACAATTGTAACAATGACTACCACCATGCATACATAACAAGCACATATACGATATACATGCATGCATGACAAACACATTCCACCCATCCAGTCCAAGGGTTGAACCATGCTCTAATACCACTCTGATACCACTCTATGGTATTAGATATTACCCAAAGAGAACAAAAACTTTCTCTGATACCACTCTGTAACACCCTCCTCCCACACTTACCCAAGCTTATTGGTCCACCAGGGTAAATATGTGAGGAAGAGTTACTATGATATGATTCGACTCCCTAAGTGCAGTTAAGGAAGTGGAACCAACAAACTAAAACTTTACTGAACTCCCTCAAGTGCTACAGGACCCCCAAGAGCTAACCAACCACTCCAAGTGCCCAAACCCTGAGTTAACTTAGCTATTCACTGATTTGGGCTCTTAGTCGCTCCCATGACAAGGCAAACAAGCGGTTGAGACCCTTTAGTCACTCCCATAAGCCTGCATCCCAACAACTGTAGACTTTTCCACGAAGTTCCATGCCTGTGACTGCGAGATCTGAGGCACTTTTTTCAGGGCTAGGACTCAGAACTCTAACCAAAACTTAATGAAACACTCATGAATGATAAATAACATAGGGACAAATCCTTTAACTCAAAAATTCATCAAGGACTTAACCTGCCCCATCCTAACCATGACAAACATTTCGTCAAACACATCATGAACATGTAATCTACAAGTCATAATTACACATCTGAACATAGGGATCTCATACTTATCTGGGAATCGTCAAGAAGGTCTGATGTCCTCAATAGTTGCATTATCATTTATTAGGTCATACATACATTGACATTTCATTTACTAATCAAAACTTGATGAAAGCCATAACTCAAGTCTGTCATAAAACCATGCTTATAACCAACATATAACCATAATCATAACAATGATAGAACAACCATCAAAGCCACATGATAACAAATAAATTTACTCCTGAAATACAGGGGAAAATATCTCTTATTAACATATGCAAAATCCAACCAAGTCAGGGACTTCCACGTACCACCCGACCATATATTAGGTTGAACCAAATCTCTCTTCCAGTCAATCACCCCGCACCATATTCCACGAATGAATGTGGAGTCTCATGGAAATAAACCAATCAAAACCAAATCAGGTTTCCATAGCCCAAACCACCTCAACCTTCAACAAGTGATTCTAACTCAAGTTCAGAAATCACTAACCATCATTAGATCAGTCTCTACCCAAGCTGTCTTGGGCTCCAGAGCATTTGTTCCAACATGACTCCAGGACTAATAACTCAACCCATAGTTGTCGTAGGGCTCCAAATCACTTGTCCAACCAAGGATGCGTGACTACTAACACAACACACCACAGGCTCTAGAGCATTTGTCCAGCCAAGGCTTCCAGGACTAATAACTCAACCCAAGTTGTTCCAGGGCTTCCAGAGCGTTTGTCCAATCAAGGCTTTAGGAACTAATAACTCGACCCACAACCATAAGGAACATGAACATCAGTCAAAAAACAAAAGGAAAAACCCACAACACCATGGCTATCTAGGAAATGTCAAGGTTAGGAAAACCACTGTCAATCTAGGAAATCCTCCATGCCAATGACAAATCATAACTGAATGACCACATGCATACATCATGCACGCCAAAACTAGTAACGAAATCATACATGCAACTCGGTACGTGCAAAGCAAACTTGTTGTAGTTGTTGATGTCGTTGCCCTCTTGTGCTTTCCTTCTCTTCCTTTGCCTTCTTGCTCTAGATTCAATATTTGTCACAATGATCCAAGAGTTCTGCAATAAAACTCTAAGCATGCAATAGTATGAGAGTGATAAAGAATAGAATAGAGAACTCCACCATAGAACTGTCAAAATCCTCCAACTGAAAAAAGATGTGAATTGATCCTTAGAAGCCTTTTTATTATTGAGGCCTCTATTTTCTTAAATTTTCTCAATTGTCTTCAATTTCCTCCTCACATGCAACCTGTAACCTTTCACCTTCCTTTTCTCCTATTTTCCATTATTTTCATAAATAAATTGCTAATTAATGCCACTTTGCCTTTGCCATTGCCTTTGCCAATTTCCATAGCCATTTATTAATCACAAGTGATCCCCATCACTATGTTTTTGCCCAACATTCAGCTTGGAATAATTGTCCCATGACTTTGGCCTTATTTTGCCTTTATTAACTTTATTACATGGATTTTTAAGCAGTGTTGTTACATAGTCTTTTGTTTTGTCTTAGCAAGAAATAACTGCGAAAGAAATTAAAAAGCACCCATATGTAGCTTTTAACCCTGTACAAAACAGAAAAGTATACAATGGGGGGAATATAAAACAAATATACACAGAGATTTTCCCCTCGATCCCAAAACCAAGACTACCAGATTGATTTTTCATTATATTCCTTTCAGTGTTACAATACACATATATACATGTTGAAGCATTCATAAACCCTAATCCATAACCCTGTATTAGAACATAATCATAGTTCCCTTGATTGAATCTACAAAATACCATGGGAAGAAAACCATCATGCCCAAAGCCATGGGTAGGTTCACCCACCATCTTTGGGTCCACATAAAAATAAATCTCAGGGCGCTGCCTTGGACCCCGTGTAGGGGGGCTATGCCTAGCACAATGTACAACGCCTAGGGCTAGTCGTGGAAATAATATAAAACACTCCCAACACCATATCATGTCTAGCTGAAATACCTAGATATGTACTACAATAGTTAAAACACTTGCTGTTTCCTGCAACATCACTATCAAACAACTTATAAATTGAAAAAAGTATTAATGTAAAACACCAAAGACTCTTCCACTTCAGTGGTTACCTTCATAGGAATCCAAAATCACTGGTTAGTGATCTCTCTTCTACTTTGCAACTAAATAAAACTGAATGGACAAATAGACAAGGGAAAAATGAAGAAAATATTATTAATCACAAACAATAACTTGGGTAAAACTGGAAAAATGTGATTTTTAAAAAACATTATGCACCCGTATAAATAGCAAAATACTACCATGGGAAAAAGCATGGGTTAAAAATACCATGGCAAAACCATGTTTTATCAAAGTTATTATTATCATCATTATTATTTTTAAATGTAATTTGGTGGACTCAAAATGTTATACAAACTAATATTAATAATAGTCTGTCAATTGTGTAAAAGTGGAAAATCATTATTTTAAAAAACATTATGCACTAGTCTAAATAGGAGAATAATACCATGGGAAACCCATGCGTTGTCAAAATTATTAATTTTATTTTCTATTTTATTTTATTTTTTATTTTTTAAATATAATTTGAAGGTGTCAAAATGTTAAACAGGGACATTACAACATCTCCATGTTAAATAGGAAATGACATGACATTACAACATCTCTACCATACTAGGTTGGAGAGAGCCTCTTAATGCAAAAATATGTAATCACAAAGATTCACTTCCACTTTACCATGGATGTTCTTAACATGTAAATAGGCTTTGTTACAATATCATGGCTTATCACATGTCAAAAAAGACTATGATTCAATTCATAATTAAAATAAATAAATAAATAAATAAATAAATATATATATATATATATATATATATATATATATATATAATATATATATTATTTTGATTTAATTTATAACATTTTTTTATTAAATTAAAAAGAAAAATGAGCATAACTACCTCTAAAATAAATCTCAACCCTATCTATTAATAAAAATATTCCATGAATAACCCATAAGGCTTAGAGGAGACGATGATAGGGTGCTTTGTTAACACAATCCACAGTATAAAGGCCATCGATTCAAAACTATGTGGCCAAAAATCCATCCATGCTAAGGGTTGGTGTGGCTAAGGCCAGGTGCAATCCCTGAGTGATTTTGATAGCTTAGATGCCCTTGGGTCGCGACTACTCAAGCCACAAGCTAGTCGTGCCAGTCATCTCATGACTCACATAAACTAGCTAACAAAAAAAATACCCCATGAATATTCCGTAAGGTTAAATTCCTACCGTCCACCTATTAATTCTTCGTAATTAAATTTTTGGAAACCCTATTCCAAAATAGACACATCTATTGGTGTAACTAGCAATTGCACTTTAAGGTGCAAAACATATGTTGTTATACAATGAAAATGATGAAATATTTTATTTTTGAAACTAGGTAAATTGAAAATATTATGATCACATGAAGGGAATCTTGGGAAGTTTCTATTTATCTCGATGAATAAATATTTGAGAAAACAAGATGTGTCACATAGATGCAAAACTAATTTCGAATGTAAGACGATGTCATGAGAAAATAAACTTTGAGTGTGATACACTATGTCTTACCTCTATGTTGATCACTTAAGAAAACACGTGTCTTGTCTGCAGTTTTTGTTAAGAAAATTTTGGCTTGTGCATAGCACAACGAAAGGAGTTTTACTTTCACGTGTAACAAATCTCTTTTAGACTTTGGTGCAACATGTTGATTCATTAAGTTTTTTTTTATGTGCACCATGAAACTTCGTGTTTTGTGCCTTTATGTATCTAGAGTCTCGGTGCAACATGTCATGATGATGGAAATTTTGTTTTTGTGTAATGAATCACATGGAAATAAACTTCCATTGGTCATGTTGTTTTACATGGTTGTAATTTTTGTCTAGTCAGGACATATCACATTGTTAAAACATTTCATTTTGTGTGACATGTTGCATTGCATAAAAGTTATTTTTCATGTAACATCACGACATATTGCATCACTCGAGAACTTGCTTTCTTAGAACATGTTGCATTGATTTTTTTCTTCATGCAACAACACATAGTCTCCAAATTTCCTTCATAATGACAAAGGGGAAATTTCTAAAAGAAATCCCTTGTGATATAATGCATCTCCTCCAATTTTATATCTCTAGGACACAACACACCACACCAATTTCTTGCTCCATGCAATGCATAAAGGAAATAACATTTCTTAAAGGGGGAACATAAAAACAAGTGTGGGAAGTGCACCTAAATTGCTTTTGGCAATGACATATCACATCGATCTAAAGCCTTCTTTGTCACGACATATCCTAGAGTATAAAGTTTCATTCCCTTGCAATATATCACATACCCTCAAAACTTTCTATATACCCAACACAATGCATTGCATCATATTACATGGTTGGGAACTCCTTTTTTTTAGCATCTTCTAGAAATTTTCTTGCTTTCACCATATCAAACGAAAACTCTATTTGGCTATAACATATCACGCCGATATAAATTTTAAATCTGTGGTGACATATCAAATTGTTTAAAGTTTTTTTTTGTTTTGTTTTGTTTTTTTGCGTGTGGTAAAACCCACTTTCTCAATTAAATTTTCATCATCATGACAACACATATTACACTTGAAACAACTTTGCTAACAATGTATCTCATTGTGTCAAAGATTATTTCCATGTAACAAATCAAACTTTCTCAAACTTTCCTTTCATGACAACAAAATGTGTATCCTAGGTAAAATGGATTTGGTTGTGACATAATCACTCCAAAGACTCATTTTCCACAATATATTTCATTGTGGAAACATTTATTTATGTGTGGCACATTGCACTATCATAAACATTCCTTGCGACATATCACATTGCTCCAAAATTTCCTTTGTCGTGACAAGTTGAATCATGTTGAAGTTTCTTTTTGTGTGACAGATTGCACTTTCTCAAAATTTATTTCATCGTGATATAATGTGTATCATACCTAAAGTGCCTTTGATCATGACATAACATATTGCTTCAAATTTTATTTTGTTATCACATATTGCGTTGATGATGTGTTTGTTTTTGTCTAACACATTGTGCTTCCTAAACACTCCATCATGAGAAACACAAATTTTCTAATATGGTAATACATTTGGTTAAAAAAAATGAGAGGGAAATATAATATTTTAAAGCGAAAGCATTGCCACTTTTTCATCCAACAAACTCCAAGATTTGTCAAAGTTTTTGGACAACCATGGGTGGCACATTTGGCAATCTTACAAAGAATTTAAGAGGAACCATGAACAATATAAACATTGATCATCCAAGAAGTTGAGCAAGTGTATCTCTTCAATCTATATTTGAAAGATTTTATAGTGTAAAGGAGCCCTTGATTTCAATTTATATGAATGCAAGCATCATTGGATAATAAGCTTTTGATGGGGTTTTTGAATTCTATGTCTTTTCTCACATTTATTGATGGTCGATCTGTCGATATTTTATAGTTTGTATTGCGGTTCTTGTGAGGAGGTTTGAATATAATTAACTAAAGGAAGTGTGCATCCATCCAAAGTCCATGGTAGGAACAAAAGACAAATTTCAAGTGTGCAAATGAGGACAAAACTTTCAAAATTTATTGTTTTAAATATAAAATAAAATCAATAATGTGAGTGTACTTGTTTGTATAGATCTAAAGGACTTGAAAGAAGAAACATAGGAAGAATGTTTAGGCTCATTTCTCTTGTATGTGTTAGTTTGAAAACCATACAATGTTACTTCTCACATCCATATTTTGTCTCCCTTATGGCAAATGTTATCATAGAAATGTCATGGTTGGTTAAACATGTTCGATTATGTAAAAGTTTTTTTTTTTTTTTTTTTTTTTTTTTACTAAATGCGACTATGGTTAAACATTGTTGAGTAGAGATCGTAATCGTTAACTATGGTCGATTATAGGTCAACTTTGATTAATTTTAGTTAACAATGACTCACTATGGTTGATCATGTTTGGCTATTGTTGATTATGGTCGATAATTGTAGATAATGGTTGACAATAGTTGAATATTGATGACAATAATTGACTTTGGTTAAGTATAATTCCCAATTATCAAATACAATTGATTGTAGATTAAGTATAATTATATCTTGTTGATTGTTGTGGATTATAATTGAATATGGTTAATAGTGTTGGATTACGGTTAAATGTGTTTGAGTGTGTCAAAGATTAACTATTGCCAAATAAAAGTGACTATGGTTGAGTATGATGGTTGAATTTGGTCAAATAGGAATATAATGGTTGACTATGGTTAATTATAGGTTGCTTGTTATGCAACCATGTCACAAAAATATAGATCAATGACTTAAAAAATATCCTCTTCGAGGGGGAAACCTCCTTTACATTTATAAATAAACAATTATTGGATGATACAAATGACAAGACTTCCTTTGTATATATAGGAGTCTAAGGGGTCACAATATAATTAGAGCCTACATAACAATAACAATGTAAGGGCACAAAAATAACAATAGTGGGCTTTTATGAGGCACAACAATAATAATATGGGGGTACATGGGCACAACAATAATAATAAGGGGGCTGCACTAACAATAATAATAAGGGGGCTACACTAGTATTATAGGAACCTAACATGCCCCTCTCCTCAAAAAAGTGTTTTTGTTAATGCTTAAATAGTTATGGATGTTTATGTATAAATTTCTCATCCTCCCATGTGGAATCTTCAGCAGGTAAGTTCTTCCACTTAATGAGATACTCTAAAATTGATCAATTTCGTAGCTATCATATTCTTGTTTCTGTGAATATTTCAGGTTCAAATATGATTTTTCCTTCTTCATCAAGTTCTAGCAACACTGTTTAAACTGGAAGCTTGTCATCAATAACCTTCTTTAAGCATGAAACATAAAAAACTGGGTGTACTCGGGAAGATGCAGGCAACTCCAATTTATATGCCATAGTACCAATATTTTGCAACACCTTGTAAGGAATTGTTGATGGACCCGCCAACATGTCAGGGGATCTCCACAGTAAGAAGTACCAACTAGACTTCAGACCATTTGGTGTAGGAGTCCCGATAGTGGGTCATACGTTATCGTCTTGACGACAGTAGCGTGCAGAGGCAAGTAAGATGTCCCTGTTAGTAGCAAGGGTGTGACATGCACATCAAGCCAAGGAAGGTCTATGAATGGTTCTAACACATAGAAAGCAAGGTGAGTATGCCCCTTGGAAACCTGTGGAAGTGCCCGGCTTGAAAGGGAACACACGAGCGAAGATGCATCACAAACTGGAAAGCAAGTAAGTTAACAATCCAAAGTGATGGTTAAACCAACAACACATCTCAGTAAGATTCATACATACTTATATAGAAAGAGTCCATACATGCATGCGTAAGCAAACAGATACATATATCATTAGAGTAACCAAGACAGTTGAAATAAAATAACAACATATGCATGAAACGTATTGGTTCTGTTATATTAAGAAGTGAAAGTTCCAATCATACAGTACAACCATGACCAACCACTAGTCCCGATAACGGAACGTTACAGTCACTGCCGACTGCTCCTCCAAAGAGATATGCTAGCTCTGCACTGTGGATAAGCCAAGGCTCGTTACAGTACTCTCCAAGCTTTCTCTAAGATACTCCTATCGGAAGCTTGGCTGACCAAAAGCCAATACAATGAGTCATGAGGTACTACATATAGCAAAGGGTGGGGCGACCCTTGACATTCCCCTTTGTGACTCTTCACCTACCCTCATGACTCTTCACCTACTACACGATTGTTGAAAGATGGAACAACACAATAAAAACTAAATTACAGAGCATAAAACATTCAATAATAATGCACATCTCTCACACACCAACTCAATCTTATTTCATTAACATAGGCATATATTTATACATGAGGAGAGGTATTGGGATTTTGTCAACTCCACAAATTTCTCAATTAATAACTCCACAAATCACTTCATAATTCTCTCAACGATCATCCATAAATCTCTCACCTGTCATTCCACTAATTTCTCCATAAATATCTCACTAAAAACAACAAATTTAATTATTGAATATTTGAAAAATGATCCATTATTCCATCATTTCTCCCCCATAATGATCATTTGGAAATATTCCAAGATCATCTCTGAATTTGCAGAACTTTTCCTTAGACAGTGCTTTGGTGAATATATCAGCTACTTGTTTATCTCGATAACTCCTTGTTGAACCAGATCCCGAACAAATGATACTGAATATCAATATGCTTGGTATTCTTATGGAAAACTGGAATCTTGGTCATCTGAATAGCACTTTGATTATCACACATCAACTGAGATGGTTTCTCTTGTTGTTCATGTAGTTGCTCTAGAATTCTTCTTAACCCAAATGCTTCACATGCTATTGTCGTTGCTGCTTTATACTCTGCTTCTACTGTCGAGAGAGAAACTGTTGATTTCTTATTAGTACTCCAAGCAACTGCCGTTGAACCCACACTGAATGAATACTTTGAAGTTGATTTTATGTCATCCATACATCCAGCCCAATCTGAATCTGCATAACCAATCAACCTGAAATCTTCTATAGACCTGTATATCAAACCATAACCAACTGTTCCACATAGATATCTTAAAATCCTCTTTGCTGCTTTCCAATGCAATTCCTTAGTATCTGCCATAAATCTTGATACCATACTGACTGCAAAAGAAATATCCGGTCGAGTTTTAGTTAAGTAGGTCAAACTTCCAACCAATTGACGATAGAAAGTAACATAAACTGAATTGGATTCATCATGTCTGTATAACTTCAACCCAACTTACAAAGGAGTTGCCGCGGGCTTGCAACTCAACATTCTAAACTTCTTCAAAATGTCCCAAGTATACTTGTCTTGTGACACGAAAATACCATCTTCCTTCTGCCAAACTTCAATACCCAAGAAATAATGTAACTTGCCAAGATCTTTCATCTTAAACTCAGTAATCATATGTGACTTAAACGTGTGAAATAGTTTTGTATTATTCCCTGTGTAGATAAAATCATCAACATATAAGACAATTATCAGAATGTCATGTCCTGATTGAAAGATATAGAGATTGGGCTCAGATAAACTTTTAACTAAGCCATGGTCCTGAAAATACTTATCAATTCTTGAATACCATGCCCTTGGCGCTTGCTTAAGACTATACAAGGCCTTCTTCAACTTATAAACATAATCTTCTTTTCCCGACACTTCAAAATCTTCAGGCTATTCCACATAAATTTCTTCATCCACATAACCATTTAGAAAGGTTGATTTAACATCCATTTGAAAATTTGGCCACTTGTACTGTGCAGCTAATGCAAGAACCATCCTGATTGTATCCAACTTTTCCACTGGGGCAAATGTCTTAGTATAATCAATTCCTTCTTTTTGTGCATAGCCCTTTGCAACTAAACGAGCCTTATACTTATGAATTGTGTCGTCTGATTTATACTTGGTTTTATAGACCGACTTAGTGCCAATTACATCTCTTGCCTTTGGTAATTTGACCAAGTCCCAAGTATCGTTTTTCACCAAGACATTCATTTTTGCTTCCATCACTTCATTCCATTCATTCTTTCTTGATGCTTCTGCATAATCCTGTGGTTCATCCATTTTCATTACCTCTCCCATAAGTGCATAATTCACTAGATATATTTGAGATTTGTTAACCCTTCTTTCATAATTTCTATCCAACATATTGCTTTCTGAATGACCCCTTTCAAGCCACTTAGACTTCTTCTTAACTTCATCTTTTACTAACTCATGATTTGAATCATCACCAATATTCACTGCATCTTTCTTCAATTCAAACTGTACCTATTTTGGATGATAGACTCCCTTCTCATCAAACTTAACATCTCTGCTTATTATCACCTTCATTGCCTTTGGATCAAACAACCTGTAACTTCTTGTTTCAATATTGTATCCAATAAAGATACACTTCACACTCTTATCATCCAATTTCTTACTCTTTTCCTTAGGAATATGTGCATATGCAGTACAATAAAAAACTTTCATATGTGTAACACTGGGTTTGTATCCTGACCATGCTTCTTCTGGAGTCAAATTCAACACTGCCTTTGTAGGACATGGGTTAAGAGTGTATACTGTTGTGTGTACTGCTTCAGCCCAAAACTCATTTCCAAGTGACTTAGTTTTTAACATGCTTCTAGCCATTTCAACTATGGTTCTATTTTTCCTCTCTGGAACACCATTTTATTGAGGAGAATATGAATTAGTAAACTCTCGCTTTATTCCATTATTCTTACAATAATTCAAAAGCTCATTTCACTTGTATTCTCCCCCATTATCTGTTCTTAGGGTGAGAATTTGTAGACCACTTTGCTTTTCAACTAAAGCCTTAAACTCAAGAAAATGAGAAAACACTTCAGACTTCTGTTTTAGAAACTACACCCATGTATTCCTAGAATAATCATCAATTAAAGTGAGAAAATAACGTGCCTTTCCAAAAGACACAATCTCCATTGGACCACATAAATCTAAATGTACCATTGCTAGACGTTCTCTAGCCTTCCATGTTCTATCTGAGAAACTTTCCCTGTGTTGTTTCCCAAAAATACACCCTTCACATACATCATCATCCAACTTGATATAAGGAAGACCATCCACCATGTTCTACTCTCTTAACAACACCAAACTCTGAAAATTTATATGTCCCATCCTATAATGCCAAAGTTTAATATTTGTATCTTCTGTTGTATTCAAACTTTGTGAATTACTTGAATCAAAGGAGAGCTTGAAAATTCTGTCTTCAGTCATTTCACCTCTTGCTACAACTGCATTTTTATTCAACTTATCCATGATTAAGCATTCTTTATTATCAAACACTAACTTGTAGTTTTGCTCCATCATCTTTCCTATAGAAAGTAGGTTCTTCTTCAATGCTGGTGTCAACAAAGTGTCCTCAATTAACTTCTTCTTTCCATGTAATTCTGGTATTGCAACTGTGCCTTTCCCTTTCACCTAAGGAACACTATCATCACCAAATATGACTTTACCAGAATAATTGTCATTAATTTTGGTAAACAACTCCTCTTGAGATGTCATATGAGTTGAACATCCTGAATCAATATGCTATGCTTCACTTTCTTCACTATGTGCCATCAAACTTGAGATGAATAACTTCTCATTCCTAGTTTCTTCAACAACTGTATTAGCACCTGTTCGCTCTGTATCTCACATTTTTTCATAACAATCTCTTTCAAGATGGCCAAATTTTTGGCAATAATAACACTGTGCTCCTCCTCCTCTTCCTCCATTTTTGACTCCATCTCTTCCTTGTCCTCTTTTGCCAGATCCATCTCTGCCTCTTCCTCTAAACTGGTTGGGATTCCTGCCTCTACCTCTTGAAGGTGATGCATTTTCTTGTGAACTTTGTTGATTTATGTTTTGTTTCTGATTATGATATTGACCCTTACTCCTTCCTCTTCCTCTATGCTTAGAGGAAAAGGCATGTTCTACTTGCTCAGATGGTTGATTCTCTTCAACAGTTAACAAGAATCCACTTAATTCATCAATTTTGATGGTATTTAAATCTTCGGAGACCATAATACTGGTAGTGACCATCTGAAACTTAGGCAGAACACTTCTTAAAATCTTCTCAATTAGCCTTCTTTCTCGAACATCTTCACCTAATGACCTCATTTGATTAATAAGATCTTTCATTTTTGTGATGTAATCATGAATGGATTTATTACTTTTCATATGGGCATTTTTAAAGTTCCTCCTTAATGTTTGCAGTTTAGCTACAACAACACCTTCAAATGTGTTCTTTAAGATATCCCATGCTTCTTTAGATGATATTGCACCACTAATTCTTGGAAATATAGATTCTGTAAGAGCGTTGCCTATAAGTGAAAGTGCTTCATTATCTTTCTTAATAAGTTCCTTAAGATATTTCTTTTCATCATCACTTAATGCTTTGAATTCATCAAGAGAAGGCATATTGTATCCATCAGATACAAGTTCCCATAAATATTTAGTGATGAATATAGGTTGCATATGTTTGCTCCAATAAAAATAGTTTGTGCCAACAAGTTTAGGCAATACAATACTGGTTGTCTCCATGATGAGAGTAAGAGAGAGTGATATAGAGAAAATTCAAAAGAAAAAAATGTGTCCCACTTCAACCTGGGACAAGAACCAAATGTCCCAAAAATTGGGACTCAACCACCACCAATTTTTTTTTTTTTATTTTTATTTTTTATTATTTATTTAATTTTTAATTTTTTATTTTTTTTTTTTTTTTTTTTTTTTTTTTTTTTTTTTTAATTGGAAGAGTACAAAGAGAGCTAAAAAGCTCAATTTAAAAAAAAAAAATTACATCTTATATCTCCTTTCATTATTGCAAACCATCTTATATCTCCCTATATTAATTCTCCCTTTTCAAAACCTTATAAAACATATTTACTTCTTATATCTCCCTTATTAAAAATGTTAATCCCCTCTCATGGTCTCCACTAATCCTCTCTCTTCACTCCTTATATTAACAAATAAGGCAAAGTATGATAGTAATGGTTTTCAAATACGTGAACTTCACTAGAGGTGAATTTCACACCTTTTAAGGAATTTTAAAAAATATAACGTTGGGAATACCAAAAAAAAGTTTGTTTGTTCGTTTTTGTTTTTGTTGTTGTTGTTGTTTTTGTTTTTGTTTTTGTTTTTGTGTAGGTTCAATGCATGCTTTGACCTTAATTAATAAAAGGAACCAGTTCAAGTACGTCCAACGTTCAAATATGGAGCACAAAAATTTTTCCATGTTGACAAAGTACTCCACGACAACTTCACGCATAGATCTGTTGCGCACAGAGTCATTCACATGACGCACTGGACTCTACTCCATGTTGGTGGCTGCATGGTTTCTTTCATTCAATGCAACTCTGCTCCACACAAAATTATTTCAATGCAACTCGGCTCCATGTAGAATTCATCATAAGCATATATTATTCAACGTAAGTCTTCTCTACGCAAAAATTCAGCAAAGATTTTCTCCAACACAGAACATGATTTTCTTCAACACAGGTCCTCAACGCATAGCCATCCACACGCATTCTGCTCTGACTGCTCACATGTTTATCTCCATACACAGGGTCTACAACAATTCTCCAACGTTCACACTGCCAAAACAAAATTCTTGATAGAAGCAATACCAATGGAAAGAAAGGACAGTAAAAAAAATTTGCAATATTGACAACATTCAATTCTCTTTTGGCCAATGGCTCTGATACCAAATGAAAGATGGAACAACAAATTAAAAACTAAATTACAGAGCATAAAACATTCAACAATAATGCACAACTCTCACACACCAACTCAATCTTATTTCATTAACATAAGCATATATTTATACATGAGGAGAGGTATTGGGATTTTGTCAACTCCACAAATTTCTCAATCAATAACTCCAAAAATCACTCCATAATTCTCTCAACAATCATCCATAAATCTCTCACCTGTCATTCCACTAATTTATCCATAAATCTCTCGCTAAAAACAACAACTTTAATTATTGAATATTTGAAAAATGATCCATTATTCCATCAACTGTTACATTCAACTATCGACACTTGGATTTTCACTTTACAAGACGTTACATACAATCTGCACATGTACCCATGTGAGACGAAATAGGGTTGAGTAAGCCATGCAACATATCACTAACACTCGGACAATGGTGGTAAGACCAACTCTTTGACATCCTTGCGGTGATCGACAATGGCGAACTGATGCCAAGCTTGGTCATCTGTGATGGTGTTCGTGCGCTCAATGGTGACATCCTACTGTAAGCAAACTCTTGCCTCCATTGCATCCGGGTACACTGATATGGCTCCTCTTTCCAATTCGTCTCATAACATGCGCATCATTGCCTTGAGTACAGCTATACCAACAACATACTGATGCATAGTGTCTGTGCTGATCTCCAAGTGTGTGCTCATGACCATGCACATAAACTTGTCAAAATACATGTTCAACTCCAGTCAAACCTGCTTCTTGTCTTCACCTCGATGAGTGTGCTTGATCTGAAATGATCATAGACTTAAACTAATGTAGAATTGATTAATCATTACTGATTTGAATGTTAGCTCAAAGCATGGAAATAAAGGAAAAATGCTTGAGAAGAAGACTTTATGACAACTGATTAAACACAAGATAGATGCATAACAGAAGTTAAAATAGTAAAAACATAGCGATACCAGACAACAAAATTTATTACGGAGTTCGTCCCTGATGGACTACGTCTTCGGGTCCGCTTTCAAGATGGGCGACCGCTTTATTAGGATTGAAACATATGAGGTCGATTACATAGAGATTTGATCAGTCTAAATGTGCACAAAGGCACTTTTAATTACTGTCATTAGATAGCCCTCTAAAACAACTTTCTAATTCCTGTCACGGTTCCCAATTTTGACTCCGGATTCTTGTGTTACACTGAAAACAAAACTGCCTATGACCTCTAGAATCTGCATACAAAAACCAAAACTACTCTCTCCTGATCAATGAAGAAAATTCGCCTGTTATAGGCCCGTAGGTTCATTAAAACCACCTTGGCTAGGTTCGAGGTGAATTTGATTGCTTCAGGATGGATTTGGAACTCGGTTTGGTTGTTTCATGACACCTAGTCAGGTTGGCATGGTCATCGAATTAATTCCAACAAATATACTGTTCAAAAACCCAAAATAAAACATTATGATAAACTCTGAACAGTAGTAGTTTTGGCAGCGCGGATTGGGTGGACTTCTGGCATGTGACCAAGTAGTCTAACCCTTGGCGGCCACCTGGAAGGATTACCTCGCGGTTTCGGCGACCAACCCGTCGGCAATTTCGCTGTTCACATGATCTGTTGCAGTTTGAAAACCCCTGGCGGTTAGGTGCCAAAAGTTATATACAGATCGCATACTAACAGTTTTGGCTGACAGTTTCACCGTGGCTAACCTCCTGACTACTGGCTCTAACCCTGACTTCGTTCACATGCCAGCGTCTCCGATGCGGTTTGCAACTGGCGGTTTCCGATGGCTTAACTTCGACGGTCTTTATTACACGTTCACATGTCCTCCGACGTGGTTTTCTTGTGGTTAGAGCTGTGGACTGTTATTTGTTTATTGTAATGTTTTATAATGTGTTTACACATAGCCCGAGAGTCTTTTAACTTAGGGTTTAGTGCTAGGTTTTGATATGTAGTTTGAATTTGATTTGTTTTCAATATATGTTGCATAGATTTAGGTTTAGGCTTAGGTTAGGTTTTGGCATTAGGCTTTTAAATGAATTTTGAATGTATTTTTAATAAATTTGTAATGTATTAGGGTAGCAACCTTAGATTTAGGATTACATTTGTTTTTTCACAAAATCCATGTGCAACATATTGTCACAATGTGATGAAACCAAATGCATATTGTCGACACAATCCACAGTTGCGAAGGCAACCTTGACGACATATCAAACCTCTGCCATGGATGACACTCATGTCGACACCAAATCATGTGAGTCGAATGACAAGACACATGTTGTCAACCAAAACCTGGCGAAACTGTCGATGAACACAAGTCGACATCCAGGTACAAACCCATATCAACTGAACGTCATGAAAACCATATCATTACTTGAACAACCTAATCCATAACCAATACTGTTGAAACTAAAGACACCTAACTGAATTGATGACGATACTGAACACTGACGATGACACTTGAACACCTGTGCAATGATCTGATGAGATCCTCCTGGATCATTCCTCTCCACTTGAAAGCTTTTGGACCACAAAAGTTTGACTAAACAATTAGTCAATGAGGGTAGAACTCCCTCTCTTTCCACCTTGACCTGACGATGTACCAATACATTCGATCAATCACCTGCAAGTGATGACCCTGATGATGCTGACCATGGCATTTTTTGAGTCAGTGACCTATTTCATCCATCTGCAGTATACACAACTTGCGACGATAGGCAAACAGCCTATTATCAACATGGAAATTGATTTCTTTCCATGAAGAACCATGAGTTAGTGATTCATAATCTTTGAAAACAATCTCTACTGGATGTTTTTTAATACCATCAACATGTATAAACAATCTATTTTGTGGAATGAGAGAGATAATCATAGATACTTTGGACATCAAACCAACTACTTGATTTAACATACTTTCCTGCTTCCCGATTACTAAGTGAACTTGCTGCAATGAACCCGTCAAATTGTAAAGTGAAATTTGCTGCAGCTTAGTTTGCCTTTGAAAGTATTGACTTAGCTGTTGATTTGTTTGAATCACTTTTCCTTCATTTATTACATGATGTTTCCATTGATTAACACTTTCCCCTGATGTATAAGTTTCCCTTAGACATTTTGACACTGCTTTAGAAAAGGCTTTGATATGAAAACAAATAGATTTCCCATCCACTTGAAAAGAGGTTTCCAAACTGTTTGAAACATGACACGGTGACACAATACAAAAGAAAGTGAACACTGACTTTCCCCAATATTGATCAGTATCCCCGTAGCTGTTAAGTTCCAAACTTGAACTGAATTGATTCATTCTGACATTAGGAAGAGGAGCTTTAGGCATACACTGTAATTCATGTTGTAATCCCTGCTTATGAATAAGATGTTTGGTTTTACATAGAATTGGAATTGTTTCTATCTCTTTAAACAAACCATCTTTAAGTTGAGTCTCATAACTTAAACAAGAATCATGTTGATTGTTATGTTGCTCCTTTACACACATGATTACCAATCTTTTATTTGAAATTATTAATTACTTCATCTAATTAGCATTAATATTCAAATGCTTTTTACTTTGATGTGCCCTAACAATAAATTCAATCCCATCTTTCTTAAGGTGATATTTATGTTCTCTCCTGTAAAATACTGCATCACGATCATAAAGATGAGGACTTCCTAAGACAACTCCACATATGTCTACTCGAACCACATCTAATTCCACTTCATCAATGTAATTAGCTGTAATGGCAAATCTTAATAGACACTGTTAGGTGACTTTTATCTGAGTTGATTTATTTAGCCATCCTAATGGGTAAGGTCTTGGATGATTCCATGTTTCCAAACCCAAACTTTTAACTAAATATTCAAAGATTAAATTCGCCTGCGATCCACTGTAAAACATTGTATCTGTCTTTGTATGCTTAGGAGTTATCCTTATGTTAAAAAATTCAACTCTTTTATCCTCATTTGAAGGATTTATGTTTGAAGAAGATGCAATAGTTTTTGAACTTGAACCAGTGTTAGAAGTTTTACCTTTCCTAACCATGGCGGTTATCCTCCTTTCATCACCTGAATCAGAACCTAGATCTTGTTGGACTGCTGCAATGGCCTTCTTTTCATCCTTCTCCTTAAGGAACTTTTTGGGCTTAAGTTCTGGATGAAGTTTCTAGCACTTCGATTCATCATGACCGTTTCTCTGGCAATGAGAACAAGTAGCTCTTTCCTTCTGAACGATCACTGATTTCGTTCTCTTTGAAATGTTCTTCCCCTTACTATCACTGGAATCTTTGGTTTCCAACTCTTTAGATGACTGCGATGAAAACTTGAATGGTATGCCACCTGATTCAATATGTATGGCCTGAACACACACCTCATCAAAATCATCAAGATTAAACATCAATAAAGTATGCTGCAAATATGAATATAAACTGCCAATGTATTTTAACAATGTTTCATGTGTATCTAATGAAATACCAGGGGCCAATGCTTTCTTTCTGAACTCACGAGTAAACTCTTGAACACTCTGCCCTTTACCTTGCCTCAGATGTTGCCAATCAATAACAACTTGTTGCATGCATCCTAAAGGATAGAATTGTTTCCTAAGAGCTTTTATAAACTTGGACCATGAGGAGATGACTTTTCCTTTACGCTTTACATCTATATGAGTTTTATTTTCCCTCCAGATTAAATTTGTTCCCCCCATTCTAAGTGTAGCTAGCTGAATTTTAGTTTTATCTCTAGAAATGTTCTGAATGTGACAATCGACTTCTAACTGCTTAATCCAATTATCTAGCTTTTCAAGATTCATTTCGCCATCATAAACAAGTAACTCAAATTTAACATCAAGTTTCAAAAGAGATGTTTTCTTAGGTTTCTTTTCCATTTCAGAATCTGCAATGGAACAAGAAGAAGAATAAGATGATGATGATGGAGGTGAAGGAGGTTTGTCAACCTTGCCTTTACCTTTGTCCTTCTTCGATGTCTTTGAAGAAGCTGCATCTCTTGCCTTCTTGTCTTCGTACAATTCTCCCAACATCTACTACATAGTCAAGAATGCCTGCTGAAACTGTTCTTCACTCATCTTAGCTTTAGTGTTTTCACTTGCATCAGGTCCTGACATGGTTGATTTATAAATGACTCGTCGCTTTCCAATCTCTAGATCGATCTGCTCAAGGATTCCTTCTCCTCATTGTGAATTTGACCTAGTTAACATTCAATGGAAAATTCTACAAATGCAACCTGCTCTGATACCAAATTATATGATCTGAAATGATCATAGACTTAAACTGATGTAGAATTAATTAACCATTAATGATTTGAATGTTAGCTCAAAGCACGAAAATCGAGGAAAACTACTTGAGAAGAAGACTTTACGACAACTGATTAAACATAAGATAGATGCATAACAAAAGTGAAAATAGTAAAAACATAGCGATACCAGACATCAAAATTGATTATGGAGTTCGTCCCTGATGGACTACGTCTCCAGGTCCGCTTTCAAGATGGGCAACCACTTTATTAGGATTGAAACAGATGAGGTCGATTACACAGAGATTTGATCAATCTGAATGTGCATGTAGGCACTTCTGATCATTGTCATCAAATAGCCCTCTGAACTAGATTTCCAACGCTTATCACGGTTCCTAATTCCAACTCCAGATGCTCTTGTTACACTGAAAACAAAACTACCTATGACCTCCAGAATCTGCATACAAAAACCAAAACTACTCTCTCCTGATCAATGAAGAAAATCCACCTCCTATAGGCTTGTAGGTTCATCAAAACCACCTTGGCTAGGTTTGAGGTAAATTTGGTTGCTTCAGGATAGATTTGGAACTCGGTCTGGTTGTTTCATGACACCTAATCAGGTTGGCATGGTCATCGAATTAATTCCAACAAATAAACTGTTCAAAAACCCAAAATAAAACATTATGATAAACTCCGAACCGTAGCAGTTTCGGCAGCGTAGATTGGGTGGACTGCTGGCATGTGACCAAGCAGTCTAACCCTTGGTGGCGACTTGGAAGGTTTACCCCACGGTTCCAGCGACCAACCGGCCGATGGTTTTGTTGTTTACATGATTTGTTGCAGTTTAGAAACCCCCGCGCGATCAAAGGTTGGCAGTTAGATGCCAACAGTTATATACAAATCACATGCTAACAATTTTGGCTGACGGTTCCACCGCGGCTGACCTCCTGACTACTGGCTCTAACCCTGACTTCGTTCACATGCCAACGTCTCGGATGCGGTTTGCAACTAGCGGTTCCCGATGGCTTAACTCTGACAATCTTTATTATTGTGTTCACATGTCCTTCGACGCGGTTTGCCTGCGGTTAGAACTATGGACTGTTATTTGATTATTGTAATGTTTTATAATGTGTTTACACATAGCCCAAGAGTCTTTTAACTTAGGGTTTAGAGCTAGGTTTTCATATGTAGTTTGAATTTGATTTGTTTTCAATATATGTTGCATAGATTTAGGTTTAGGCTTAGGTTAAGTTTTAACATTAGGCTTTTAAATGCATTTTGAATGTATGTTAATACATTTGTAATGTATCAGGGTATCAAACTTAGGTTTAGGATTACATTTGTCTTTTCAAAAAACCCATGTGCAACATATTGTCAAAATGTGACGAAACCAAATGCATATTGTCGACACAATCCATAGTTGCAAAGACAACCCTAACAACATATCGAACCTCTGCCACGAAGGACACACATGTCGAGACCAAATACTGTGAGTTGAACGACAAGACACATGTTGTCGACCAAATCCTGGCAGAGCTGTCGATGAACACAAGTCGATAGGCAGGTACAAACCCATATCAATTGAACGTCATGAAAACCATATCATTACTTGAATAACCTGATCCATAACCAATACTGTCGAAACTAACGACACCAAACTAAATTGACGACGATACTGAACACTAACGATGACACTTGAACACATGTGCAATGATCTGATGAGATCCTCCTGGATCAATGGCAAATGGGTGGGATCGCATGCGTGTGGACAATGACAGCCATGGTCTTGAATAACCTTGCATGAGATCGAAAACACTACTCACCCTATCTGCATCGTGCCAGCTGGTGGGATGGGTCTATAACCCATATGGGCGTAGTTTCATTAGTCTGTGCATGCCGCGCCTCCCGCTGTACCTGTTCTTGCTATAACTCCATCTCTCGTCCATGCAGCGCCTATTCTTCCTTGAGTTGCCGCTTGAGCACCTACAACTCCTTCTATGTTTCTCTCTCTTTTTCTTTTCACAATCCTCATGTTGCGTCGTCGCCTCATAGCCTCAGTCTCCAAAGTTGCTTTAATCATAAGTGGATTTGCTTGAGCTTGCAACTTTGTTTCGCCTCTATGCTATCAACAACCTTCCTCTTTCATTTGTCGCATGCAGGTGTGCTACCTTCTGCTGCTGCTGATGGTGCTTCTCATTGTGACGTTGCTGCCATTTCATCTTGATGTCCTTGTCCATGAACAACTTGATGTCTCCATAGATAGGCAAGTTCATAGACACTTGATCGAATGCATCCCCAGTTGTACTCTGAACGGTGTCTTTGACTTTGCTCTCCTGGAAGCCATTGTACTTGTGCTACTGAGAGGTAGATGAACACTTGTGATACCAAATACATAACAACACTCATGACAAGCAACTTGTCAGTCTAAAACCAAAACAAACTAGAGGACTGACATGCAACATACCTATGTGATTATCTGTGAAGATTGTGCAATTTTCACCAGAAGGTTGGGAGACTGATTGCCAAAATTGCGCAAGGCATAGTTTGGGCTTTCGAGAGGTTGACTAACTACTAGAATTGTGCAATGCACAGTCCAGCCTGGCTTGCTGAGGGATGAAATTGCACAATGTGCAATTTTAGTGAGAAGTGACATGCAAACCAACAAACTACATTGCACAGTTTCTAGGGCTAGCAAGGCACCACCTCCCAGAATTGTGCAATGCAAGCTTGGAGGTCAGTGTTGGGTCAGACTTGCGCAATTTTTAGAGGGAAGGTAGAGCCTTCACTCCTAGAAATGCGCAATGCTAGCCGGGCTAGGCAAGGTTCAGGCTAAGGCAGTCCAGACCCGTTGACGGGTGGCTGAAAACATGAGAAGTATGAATGCATGGTGATACTGAGTGTAAACAAGAGTGAATGGTCACGCATGCAAACCGTAATTGGTAGACTCAAAAAATGGGAAAACATGCATGTGTGTGAAATGGGTCACCGCAATGGCGACCGTCGGTGCAAAAACAATGTCATGCACGCGACAGCAGTGAGACGCGAACAAAAACTGAAACGATGCTTCTACAAGATAACACACATTGAAATGACATCAAGCACTCATTGAAATCAAGCAGAAAACACTCACACGAAGCGAAACACAAAAAGCGACAAAAACACAATGCAAGACATGAAAAGCAGACTTACCCTGAAACAACTAAGCTGAAAGTACTGAAGACTCTTGGATGCAATGTGGGATGTTAGAGTTGCAAGGTCGATATGAGAAATGAGATCTGCAGCATTCGATTGATGAGTTTGGATAAGATCGAGGTTATGACGCGCATGCCACAAATATAGGAAAAAAGCGACACTTGGCGAGAGGTTTCTAAAATGAGCTTTGCATGTAACCACCAATTGTTAAGAATAGATCCCTAGATCTAGGGATGCCTTTTGCATGCTACCTTTTGCTATTCTAGGAAGAGTAACACATGCATGCAAATCAGGATAGCTCAGCCCCAGAGGGGACCAGTCGACCAAATGGCACATGAAGTAGTCTGCAAGCCTGGGAGAGGGATTTGCGCAGTTTCTGGGCTGAGCAGAGGTGGCTATCCCAGAGGGATTGCACAATTCTGGGAGGAAAAAGTGATTGTCTCCTAGGATTGCACAATTCCTCAGCTGAGTAGCTATGTTGGGATGAATTGCGTAAGTTTTCAAAGGAAGCTTGACAGGTAGCATTGCGCAATTCTTGAGCTCAACAGGCTGGCCAACTGATTTGCGCAATTTCTGGAGGGAAGTCTGGTTCCCCTCCAAAATTGTGCAATTTTTTGGGGGCGCTGCTTGGCCATCACATGGTCTATGTCCAAAAATACAGAGTGTTAGGGGAGAGAAGCAAACTAACATGCACAGCCTGGCAAGCTGATGAAAAACCAATGAAGCCTATGTACTTGACAATGCAAGACATGCTGTTAGGATGGCTAGTAGGAAGGCTCCAAAACAAAGCTAAGGAAAATTTTTGGAGGGTGGTTGTAGTTGTTACAACACTTAGTGACACACTGGTAGAACTCCAGCTCTTTGAATTGACCTTGTTCATGAAAATAAATTTTAACACCTCTGGAACTATTGTTCAATTCTTTGTTCATCTTGGTTTCCACACTCACTTTATTGTAAGATATAGCATCTACCAAGATCTTGGTCTGTTGACACACATTCCAAGACAATCCAACAAGGTTGTTTTGATTGGGGGTGAGGGGTATATTGGTGCACAAGTAGTATGGTCATCAGAGTTTTAGTTTCATCTCTGGTGTTTCTCTGCTGCCAGCAGGCCTGGATAGTACCCCGATGGAGTCACGCAAGAACACAAGCATCACTCCACTGCTATTGAGCTTGGTCAGTACACCAGTGAGTTACTTGCATCACCTCTCCGCGCAAGAAGCCTTTCTCTTATTTCTCTTTATTCATTTTTCATTTTTGAATTTTTTCACTTTTTCATTTCAGAGGCGGAAGAGGGATCCCGAATTATTGAGAGCATAAGAGGTTATTCCTTCAGAGAGGTATTTTATATATACCTCTGACGTGCTTGTTAAATTTTTCCCTCGCACCTTACTCTACTTGAATAAGTTGACAAGGATTAACCCAAAAACAATAGACTGGAGTAGGTGACACTAGTTAGCACGCAAGCGTTGTGTTTCCACCAAGGTTCACTTTGAACAGTATGTATTTTCCATTGGCGTATCATGGACTAAAGATAACAATTTCTTCATACAGAGGCAGGACAACGGATAACCAAGTATTGATAACTGCACAAGGCCTCTTGTAATTTCCTTGCTTGATTCAAGAGTCGCACATGGTCCATGTGAAACTAACCTACGAATGCAAACAAGCAAACAAATCAGAAAACAAAGCAAAACACAGAAGTAAATGCGTAAGCAAAGCGAGTAAGAAAACAAGCAGGAAAACAAACAAACATGGAAAGCGAGTAAGCAAAGATGCATGCAAGCAAAAAAACCAAAAGCAAACACTACTCCTACTCCTAAGCTAACGGTGCATGGGTCTGCTCACATGAAGTGATACTTCCAATCCAGCCATTGATGCATTGGTTGACCCATGTTGGTGAAGGCATGGTTCGCAAACAAGACAGTTGTGTGAACTAGCAAACAAGAAAGATATAACAATGAGACAAACACACTCTGAGTTTAAAAGCATCCACATAACATAAGTGAGTGAAAGTGCATGAGATGCACTCCGTGGACTTGCCATGGTGCTATGCTACAATGTGTGTAGATGTTAAGTGTATGCATTCTCTTGACTGTGACATGAAAGCAAGCGTGAGAAAGGTAGACCACTTACGTTGCACAAGTGTGCTTGCTGTGTAAGATTCCTCCAATGCATGAGCAATGGGATCATGTAGTTCGAGTGGAGGAAGCATAATCTGTGTGTGAGATTGATCTTCAATGCATACAGATGAGTGATGAGGAGCCTTGGGTGTTTCAACAATTTCCTGATTGGAAGTGAAACCAACCTTAGGACAGCGAGGGCTTGACATAACCATCAGCTCGGGTTGAAATTACTCGATAGTCTACAGGGTTTCAACTTCGTTGATAGATAGATCAACATAGACCAGTGTCTTAGACAAATTAACCACAATTGAATCGATATCGCGATTGGATGAAGAAGTAGAGATATTACGACAACCAATATCTGAAAATTTAGGATGTTTTTCGGCATCCTCATGATTTGATGAATCACATAGAGGGGTAGATGAGACGCAAGAATATTCAACCTCTGCGTTTCCAAAAAAAGCAGATGAAAAATCAAGTGGATTTTCAATGAATGATTGGTCCTCTCCATTGTCGAGTGATGGGATGACATACGATGTGTCCTGCGAATGATCAATAATAGGTGCATTCGTGGACGGATATACACATGAAAAATCAGGGATGGCAAGATCATCAAGAATGTCAGGAAAAAACAGAGGAGGTACGAACAAATAGGGATGGTCCTCTGTTGCTGTTGGATGTTCAAGATCCTAGTCATACTCTTCATGAATAACAACGCAGGTTGGTTGTGCAACGCCAATTCCATCGATGGCTTGATCCTCATTCACAACAAGTGTAGAGTTTGGAATGGAAGAACACAATACAGTGTCATCCAAAGGATCATTCGAGTACGAAGATGGAGTTTGAGGTACAAAATACATGTGATAACCCAATGGCTTCACAACCAAGCTTGTGTGAAAATTGGAAGGAATGATGTCGGGAGGATGTGACAGTTGAAAAGATGTGTGTGCATGCTCTCCCTCATCACTTTGCAATGGTGTAGTTGTTTGATGAGGTAACGATGGACAATCACTTGTGACAATGATTGTGTCCATCCATGATTGTGCAACTCCATCACCGAAGTATGTTGAGATGGGCTTGATCTTGAACTTCTTCTTGGGATTGACTGATTTGTTAAGACAATATTCAAATATGTCCCAAAGATATGGAAATTTCATCTGGCTTTTCGGAGCTTCAAACTGCAAATCATGCAAGTGCTGCAAAAAATACATAGGCGAGTCATGCAACCTTCCGTTGTTGTAACGGTTTTTTGTCAAGAGGTTCTGGATCAAAATGATGGAAAATAGATTCAATGAGATCACATAACTGGTCAAGTGAGTGCATGCTGCTAGGAGGCAGACTCCAGCACCATCGTTGTGGGGATTCGCGAAGTGTGTATGATAGCAGCAAACTGACCTCTTCTGCATAGAACTCATCTGCATTCTCAAGGAATACATATAAGTCTTCTAAGTACTTAGGTCAGGCTACTTTTCCTTCACCATCATACGTGAATTTGGACAAGAGATCAAAAAACTCCCTCGTGATGTTGAAAGGTTCAGCGTGCGAAAGAAATCACAGAGGGATGAGTCTGATAGAATCCATGATAGATGTGCAAAGGTTCAAAAGAGGATGAGGGGACACAACTTGTCATCTGGCCCTCCTTCTAGCGCCAAAATGTCGACGGTGATGGACCCGCCAACATGTTAGGGGATCTCCTCGGTAAGAAGTCCTAACTAGACCTCAGATCGTTTGGTGTAGGAGTCCTAGCAGTGGGTCATACAGTATTGCCTTGATCGTGGTAGTCGCAGCGGTAGCACGTAGAGGCAAGTAAGATGTCCCTGTTGGTAGCAAGGATGTGACATGCGCAACAAGCCAAGGAAGGTGTATGAACAGTTCTAACACGTGAAAAGTGAGTTGAGTTCATCCCTTGGAAACCTGTGGAAGCACGCGGCTTGGAAGGGAACACACGAACGAAGATGCATCACAAACTGAAAAGCAAGTAAGTTAACAATCCAAGGTGATGGTTATACCAACAACACATCTCAGTAAGATTCATACATACTTATACAAAAAGAGACCATACATGCATGCATAAGAAAACATATACATATATAATTAGAGTAACTAAGATAGATGAAATACAATAACAACATATGCATGAAACATGCTAGCTCTGTTATATTAAGAAGTGAAAGTTCCAATCATAGCGGAATGTTACAGTCACTGTTGCCTACTCCTCCAAAGAGATATACTAGCTCTGCACTGTGGAGAAGCCAAGGCTCATTACAATACTCTCCAAGCTTTCTCTAAGATACTCCTATCGGAAGCTTGGCTGACCAAAAGCCAATACAATGAGTTATGAGGTACTATATATAGCAAAGGGTGGGGTGACCCTTGACATTCCCCTTTGTGACTCTTCACTTACCCTCATGACTCTTCACCTACTACATGACTGGTACATTCAAATATCGACACTTGGATTTTCACTTTACAAGACGTTACATACAATATGCACATGTACCCATGTGAGACATAATAGGCTTGAGAAATCCATGCAAGATATCACTAACACTCAGACAATTGTGTTAAGACCAACTCTTTGACATCCTTGCGATGATCGACGGTGGCGAAATGATGCCAAACTTGGTTGCCTATGATGTGTCCATGCACTGAATGGTGACATCCTACTGTAAGCGAACTCTTGCCTTCGTTGCATCCGGGTATATTGATATGGCTCCTCTATCCAACTCGTCTGATAATATGTGCATCATTGTCTTGAGTGCAACTGTACCAGTAACATACTGATGCATAGTGTCTATGCTGATCTCCAAGTGTGTGCTGGTGACCATGCACATCAACTTTTCGAAATACATGTTCATCTCCAGTCGGACTTGCTTCTTGTCATTGCCTCAGTGAGTGTGCCAAATGGGTGGGATTGCATGCATACGCACAATGAAATCCATGCTCTTGAACACCCTTGCATGCGATTGACAACACTACTCACCTTGTCTGCTCTACGCCAACTATTGGGTTGGGTTTATAACCTGTATGTGCACAGTTTCATCAGTCTGTGCACGTCGCGCCTCCTACTGTACCTGTTCCTGTTGCAACTCCATCTCTCATCCGTGCAGCTCCTGCTCTTCCTTGAGTTGATGCTTGAGCACATGAAACTCCTTCTCTGTTTCTCTCTCTCTCTATCTTCACGTGATCCTCATGTCGCAGCATCGCCTCATAGCCTCAGTCTCCAAAGTTGCTTTCATCACAAGTGAATCTGCTTGAGCTTACAACTTTGTTCCACCTCTGTGCTGTCAACAACCTTCCTCTTGCATTTGTCACATGTAGGTGTGATACCTTCTATTGCTGCTAATGGTGCTGCTCATTGTGGCACTACTTCCATTTCATCTTGATGTCCTTGTCCATGAACAACTTGATGTCTTCATAGGTAGGCAAGTTCATAGACACTTGATCGACTGCATCCCTAGTTGTGTTCTGAACCGTGTCTTTGACTCTGCTCTCCTAGAAGCCATTGTACCTGTGTTGCTGAGAGGCAGACAAACACCTATGATACCTAGAGACATAGAAACACTCATGACAAGAAACCTGTCAATCAAAAATCAAAACAAATTGGAGGACTGACATGCAACATACTTATGTGACTGTTTGTGAAGATTGCGCAATTTTCACTGAGAGGCTGGGAGACTGACTGCCAAAATTGCGCAAGGCACAGTTCGGGCTATCGGGAGGCTGACTAAGTACTAGAACTACGCAATGCACATTCCATCTTGGCCTGCTGAGGACTAAAACTGGGCAATGCACAATTTCAGTTAGTAGTGACATGAAAACCAGCAAACTGCATTGTGTAGTTTCTGGGGCCAGCAAGGCACTACCTCCTAGAATTGCGCAATGCAAGCTTGGAGGTTAGTGTTGGACCATACTTCTGCAATTTATGGAGGGAAGGAATTGCCTTCACTCCTAGAAATGCGCAATGCTAGCTGGGTAAGGCAAGGTCCGGGCTAAGGCAGCCCAGACCCACCGACGGGTGGCTGAAAACATGAGAAGTCTGAATGCATGGTGATACTGAGTGTAAAAAAGAGTGAATGGTCATGCATGCAAACAATAAATGCAAGATTCAGAAAATGGGAAAACATGCATGTGTGTTTAACGGGTCGCCGCAACGGTGACCGTCGGTGCAAAAACAAGGTCATGCACGCGACAACAGAGAGATGCGAACGAAGACTGAAACGGTGCTTCTATAAGCTAACATACATTGAAATGACAGCAAGTGCTCATTGAAATCAAGTAGACAACACTCACATAAAGCGAAACACAAAAAGCGATAGAAACACAACGCAAGACATGAAAAGCAGACTTACCCTAAAACAACTAAGTTGAAAGTGCCGAAGACTCCTGGATGCAATGTGGGATGTCAGAGCTACAAGGTTGATATGAGGAATGAGCTCTACAACGTCTAGTTGATAAGTTTGGATAAGATCGAGGTTATGACGCACATGCCACAAATATAGGAAAAAGTGACACTTGGCGAGAGGTTTCTAAAATGGGCTTTGCATGTAACCTCGAGTTGCTAAGAATACATCCCTAGATCTAGGGATGCCTTTTGCATGATGCATTTTGCTATTCCGACAAGAGAAACCCATGCATGCAAATTAGGATAACTTAGTCCCGGAGGGAACCATCGACCTAAAGGCACATGCAACAGTGTGCAAGCTTGGGAGAGGAATTTCCGTAGTTTCTAGGCTAAGCAGAGTTGTCTGTCCCAGAGGGATTATGCAATTTCTAGGAGGAACAAGTGACTATCTCCCAGGATTGTGCAATTCTTGGACTGAGCAACTATCCTGGGATGAATTGCACAATTTTTCAGAGGAAGCTTGACAGGTAGCATTGCACAATTCTTGAGCTCAATAGGCTGGCCAACTGATTTGCATAATTTCTGGAGGGAAGGTTGGTTCCCCTCTAGAATTGTACATTTTTCTAGGGGAGCTACTTGGCCATCACATGGTCTAATTCTGGAAATACAACCTGTGAGGGGAGAGAAGCAAACTAATATGCACAACCTGGCAAGTTGTTGAAAAACCAATGAAGCCTATGTACTTGACAGTGCAAGACATGCTGCTAGGGAGGCTCCAAAATGAAGCTAAGGAAAAATTTTGGAGGGTGGTTGTAGCCACTACAACAGGACCATAGTACTTGTTGGCTTATTGGGGCCTAACCCAGGTTTGAAGTTAATTATCCAAACAAATCCCTGTTCAACTGGCCCTTTCGGAAACAGTCCGCGGAGCGCGAACTAAGGTCTCACCCAAAGTAGTATGGGGGGTGCTGGAACCAAGTTTCCGCACCCTTGAGATGTCTAAGGGGTTGATTTGGTCCAACTATGAGTCCCTTCACACACTTCCCTAGGCTTCGCACCCTGATATATTCACCTTTGCGCAACTCTAACCAGGGGTTGTGGGGCTTTCGCGCTGCTGGAGCAGCAATCTGCACTATTTCCCTAAGTCACACCCAAGATCTTTACTTATCTTCTTATAACAGTTAGTTATCTTCGCATAAACAGATGCCCTATATTATATTTACTTATTAAGCACATTCATATGAGTTCACTCAGTGAGTAAACAATAAACTTGCAATTCATACTCAATAATACATAAAACATGAAAAGATATGCAAAAATATGGTAAAGCTTCTCTTTTATTAATTCTCCTAATGGTTACAAGCTCGACTTGCCCTGTGCACTCAGCTGCAGGGGTCTGTGCACTCAGTTGCGGACTACTAGGCCTCTACGCACTCAACTGCAGAGCCTTCTCCTACTCTACGACCCAAGACATGACTTACACTTTGACTCAATGCCTCTATTCCTTCTTTTCCATAGATAGATGTCCCTCTTACACGCAGAGCCTCGCTTTATGTAGATCTTTCAAGCCGACATTACATTACAAAAACAAGGGCGGCGCCCACAATTCGCAAAGTCTTTACAATGGACTTAGTCAAAACTTGGGCTTTAAGCCCCAAAACATGCCTTGGGGGGATTCCACACCCACCAGGCCCCCAACGCAAACATCACGACTCACCCTCAAGTCACTCTGTCGGTGCGAAGGTCTTTGCGCAGAGACCCTCCAACTCTGCTCGAACAGCTGCAAGGTCGGCAACGCACTAAATGACTGCCTGCTGAATCTCCTGTAC
This sequence comes from Pinus taeda, assembly GCA_000404065.3. Taxonomy (NCBI): domain Eukaryota; kingdom Viridiplantae; phylum Streptophyta; class Pinopsida; order Pinales; family Pinaceae; genus Pinus; species Pinus taeda. Next base: position 149,508 of record APFE030225298.1, on the reverse strand, counting down.
TCGTTGTTCCGAGACAGCAGTGTTGAAACTTGTCCCCTGCATCTGTTCTTGCGTCCCTTGCATTTACGCGAGCTCGCCTTCAATTGTTGTTGTAATGAAAAAGGCCTCGTCAATCCAAGGTTGAACGTGCACCTTCAACTGCCTCTTTATGTTGCGTTGCGTCTACTTGTTCTTTAAGCGCTTTGGCCTGTTGCATTTGCCCGAGCCTCTAAGTGAGGGCCACCGTCTGCGTGGTCCCTTTGACACTGTCATACTACTTCTGGAGCTAACGCGCCTTTGTCTCTAAGCGCTGGATGTTAGGTTCCTCCTAGAGATTGGTGAGGATGTCGAATGACTCCTCCAACATTCTGGTGCAGTCCCTTACTACATTGCTGATCTCCTCCATCCTTGATGTAATAGCGCTGGCGCGCTGTTCCCATACTTTTGGAGGAGTGGACGGCTGCGCCTTCAAACGCAGCTCTACTATCTGAAGGTTCAACTCCAGCTAAACCTTCGCCATGTCTTCTCATGCCTCGCGCACCACTACTACTAATCTGTGGATGTGCGCCTCAGCTGGTGCATTTGCTAGGATAGCCAGCTCAGGGACCATCTGGCAGGCTTCCTCAAGTACCTTCACCATCTGCCAGTTTTGAGACACGACCTCATCACGCTGCAAGCTAAATTGTTCGATGTTGATATTATACTCACTCAGCACCTGCAACGTGCGATGCTCCCTAGCCCGCAGTTTTATAGTAATCCCATCCTGCAGAACATAGAGTGTCTCCTGTGAGAGTGCAACCATGTTGATCTTGATGCCTTTCAAGGTACTGACCATAGGCTTGTTGGCCTCATTTGTTGTAACCAGTGCCCCTTCTGGCAACACTATTGTGTTGGTTGTCTGAGCGTGTAGCATTTCCTTGGTTACAGCTGTCCCTACTGCGAGAATGGTCGAAACCATACCAACCTGAGGAGTGTGCACCTACAACTCCTGAATCTGCGCTCAGAGGGCCCCCAACAAAATTTGATTTCCTTCGCGAAGTTTTGGAGGGCCTCGGTGGTGACGTCGCGCATCGTCTTGCCTATGTCATGGAGATCCCCCTCAGTAAGGGTGATCGGGTTGATAGACAGTTTAGATGCTTTGACCTTCTTGCGCGGTCCCATTTGCTCGCTCGGGCACTGGCGCTTCAATTGTGTTGATGCTGTTTGTGGGTCTGTGTCACCCTCTTCTTCCTCTGTCTCCATCTCTTTCTCCTGCTCTGGCGGAGGTGACTTCTAGCCCTTGCCTGCCTTCTCTGTTGCCTTCTGTGCTGCTGTTTTTGCGAACTTTTTCTGTTCTGTTGCTGCCTGCACAGTGTCCCGTGCCTCCTGCGCTGTTACTGCCGCTACTTCTTGCCTTCTCTTTTCTGCCAACTATGGCATGCGTAGTTTGGCCTCCTCCTTCTTCTTCTGCGCAGTAGACTTTTCCACCACAACGATGTTTGGGGCGCTCCATTCCGGTGGCCACGTCTCCAGTACATCGAAAATCACATCATCGGTGGCTATGAAGGGTAGTTCGCTCCACTTCTTTGCAGGGTCCTTGCGCACCCTAGGGTATATGTGGTGGAAGTCCACTTTAAATTATGCAAAAATTTGCAGGCTGTTGAAGACAGTGGGTGATAACCACAGCTTGCGGTTAATCCCCATTTTGATGTTCATTTCCATGAACACCCAGAATATCTTACTTCGCGGTCTTCGGGAGATCTCTTGCAATTGTGGGGAACTGGTTGTCCTCCGGCAATTACCCTGTCACCAGCACTATGGACAGCAGAAGCCATGCATAGTGGAACATTTTTCCTTGCTCCTATGCCTCGCGACAATTCTCTAGGAACTCTTTGCTCAATAATTCGGACCAGTTAAACTGGACCCCTTTTGCACATTGTTCAACAACTGCCACCATTGGCATGGGTACCTCGTCCGCGTGGCACTTCCGCATGACCTTACCCACCAGTATCTGAGTCGGCAAATTGACTACTTTATTGTTGATACTGGAGATCATGTAGCCCCTCTTCTTCTTTTTGAGCTTGTATTTCTTCTTCATGGCCTCCATGATGGCCAAATCGTTGCTCTTCCCCTCCGAGATGTCTCCGGGGTCCTCGCCTTTACACGAGAGTCAGGTAATGTGATGGATTAAGTGGTCCCTGATGGGGATGGGCTCCTCCAGCCACAAACACCCACCATGCACTAGTCAAAGCAGCGGCCTGATGATGAAGATCGTCACTGGAGTGCGGTGGTAATGGCGGCACCCAGAGCAGGTTTAATAACCCTGCCTTTTTAACTCTGCGTAACCACTTTCGCAGCTCCAGTTCTATAACCCCCGCCGTGGTGTTCTCCTTGGGCTTCATGAGCTGCACAATCTATAGGTGAGGGAATTTCTCGTGGTCAACGAGATCCCAATCTTCAAACTTCAAGTTCGGCACTCGTCCCAGGTGCGTGCCCTCAAAGATGATGTCGTCCGGGAGGAGCGGAGTCTGGAGAGAGTTCTTGCTCTTGTCGAGGTCCTTGGGAACTTTTGCCTTCCTCATCCGTGGGGGAATATACGCAGGCAGCTTTGTTGGAGGGTGCGCAGGCTCGGTTTCTTCCCCCATGTCCTGGTCCTCATCTTCTTCAATTATGAGGTCCTCCTGTTCTTCTTCCTCCTTGTTGGTTTCTAGGTTAACTACTTTCCCTTTTTCCTCCATCGTTAGTTTGGTGAGCAGCGGGTTTCGTGGGGAAACACACACCAGAATCATTGATTATTTGTCTTTCTTCAGTCTCGATGTGCACAGTGGTTTAGGGATTTCCGCAACAATCTCGGCGCCTTCAGGGGCATATTCTATGGTCAGTGCCTGCGCGGTCTCTTCGGTGGTCATCTCTGTAATTTCCCTAGCTTCCTTAGACGCTGCCATCTTTCTCGTGCAGAAATCTCTCAATCTCTCAACCAAGGGCTCAATCAGCGCTCTGCACAGGGAAACCAGGTCTCGGTTCAGAATATGTTGGGTATACGAAAACTCAATTCACAAATGACCAAGTGTTGTTTGGTGGGCAGCCCTTTGTAATTTATAACGTCTTTTGAATTTGAATTCAATAGTTCCCCACAAATCCAGTCCATTAATGCTCCCTTGGCGGAAAATTTTCCCAAATCTTGCCCATAAAGTGCATCTTAAATGTCTGCCGCCCACTCCATTTCGCCTCAAGTCAAGCATCACATCGTGAATAGTGACTACAACGGTCACTTTCCAGCCAACCCGCATGGCAGCACAACCCCCCTGCATGGTCGCGGACCTTGTGACACTTTTCTCATGCGCATAGCTCCAACATCGCGCAGCTCCTGGGCATAGTAGTTTATAGTCCTGCGCCTCCTTTCAACTGCCTGGAGCACTAAGACTGTACTTCCCACGACTAGTCAAGTGGTCACGCCACCTGTATAGGGTTTCAATCAGTCATCCATCACTTTTCCTATAAAACATCCACCTTTTATTGTTACTGGCTGCATCACACACTTTATCATCTGCAGTGCACCACCATGGGTGATCCATTTAGTAATATGCAGTCCAATCCAAGGCATCAGGCTGATCAACTCTCGGCGGTAGTCCCCAAATTCGTCAACGTGATTGTGCGCACCTTGTTTTATCACCCTAATTTTCTTATTAAGAAAATTCATCTTTATTTCATCCTCAAGCTTCTTGACTTCCGCTTCCACCAGAGCGCTTTTCTCCCTTAATCACACCCTTTCTTTCATAAGTTCTTGGAGCCTAAGATCACCCTATTAGATTCCTTCCTCAGTTCCCAAGTGTTCTGCTTCGTCCAGCTGCGCGATCCCTTCTTCCAAGGCTCCGCGAGCTGTCATATCTATTGGTGTTGTTATGCGCAAACTAGGCACTTTATACTCTATGGGGATCACAACGTTCGCTCCATACTCCAGCCTTGAAGGCGTCTGCTCTGTCATTTTCTTTCACGTTGTCCTATAAGCCCACAGAACCACTGGTACGCGCGGGTCCTAATCAGTCTGGTGTGCATCATATACCTTGTTCATCGCTTCACACACTTCGTTTAAGGCTGTTGCGTGGATAACCTTATGCACACTCGTTCTTTCCATACTCCGTTGTTCCAACCGGAGGGGTCGTTCGTGCAATTGCCTTGCCCGCACATGCTTATTGACTGTGTCTCCTAACGTGAAGTCTGTGTGCATCCACCTAAGTTTTATGCCTGTATCCATTTGGACAAGTGTGCGTGTGGAGCGTTCTATCTAGCAATCTTGTCAGTTAATTGCATCTAAGGCTTCCAAAACTGCATGTGCATCATTCTCCTGCATTCGCACCAGTTCTCAAAGCTTCCTTGGTGCGTGCCCCACCACCTTGCGGGCATAGCGCGTAGCACGCATTTCAGAGCTTCGAAACATTGTTGTTCTGACAATTCTCTTTCAAATATATTTAGGAAGGCATCGACCTCGCTTAACCCATCATACATAGGTAGATCCCTTAGTTCCATTGATATGCAGTGCAACAATCTTGTCATCATGTTGCAGTTTAGCGTGGTTACCTCATGTAACCACTTCTGCCATCGCTCTACCTCTTCATCCGAATCCGATGTACAGGAGCTTTCACGCTCCCATGAGATTTTCCCATTCGTGGTGGGATTTACCCAGTCTTGCTCTCGCGTGGTTATCTTGTAGATGCAGTCTAAGTCGTCATTACTTTCATAGTTGCGCACTGGCTCCGTGTAGCATGATCCTTCTGTAGGGTCCAAAGGTACAACTACATGCAGAGACTTTTTCTCAAAAATCATCTTGCGTTTCTTCAGATTTATCACCCTGTTCATGTGAGTGGCCCAATCTATTCCTAATAGCACAGGGTAGGGATTGCTATCATCAACAATATCTATCACTTCAAGATATGCCAGCACGCTTGCTCCTCCAATATCTACGGTGATTCCCTGCAATCTTCCGATAGGTAGGATCTTTTGTTGGTTTGCCATTCACAGTTGGATAGGTGACCATTGTAGCGTAGGCCTTCCCATGTGGTCCCATTTCTACTTTGGCAGAACGTTCGCATCCGATTCTAGGTCCAAAATCACTTGATTCATCTCATATTCCCCAATTTACACAGTTAAACTCATTTCTCTTCCCGTCATCGTCGCATGTCTTTCAATTTTCTGGACTACGCGCGGTTCTCATGTCACGGTCCCAATGCATCTATTTATGAGTTCCTACAATCCCTTTATAGCCTTGTTGTCGTGCAACAACTTCATGCACGTTTCTAGGAACGTCGTGAGCATCGATGGATTCATTTTTGGCTCCAGTCTATCCTCACTTCCTGAAGTGGAGGCATCAATGAAGCTCTTCTTGGCTTCCATGAAGGTTTCCTTCGCGCGCTCCAAATCAAACTCTGGTTCTTTTGTGGGAGGCTTGCGAACCCAAGTACTATCTTCAGGCTACTTGCCTTTATCATCCCCCGTTGTCATCCCACTTCAGAGTACAATATTTACGTTAGGGTCTTCTTCGCATGGCTCAGACCTCATCATTTGCAGGTTTTGAGTCGGGGGAGGTTGGAGCACTCCTTTGTCGCGCAACCTCGCTATTAGTGTGGGGCAATCCTTCATCTCATGATCAAAAAATTTACAATATAGGCGTGAGGGGTGCGTTGGATTCGTACAATCACAGGCATAATGTCCTGGCCCTCCACAATTGTAACATATCAGGGTCCGCGACCTCTTCTAGGTCCTCCTCCACCTCGACCTCGTCTACGCCCCTGAAATCCAGTTCGCGCCATCCTTGCGTACTGGTCAAGGGCCTGCGTTTCGGCCTGAACTCTGTAGGTGGGAGTCTTATCCATCATTAGTTCATAGCTTCTACAGGTGCACTCATCATGTCCCACTGATCTACAGAAATTACAGAACAATTGTTGTGAATTCTGCGTGTACTTCTGCAATAAATGGCAGTTATCTGTATCATGCTTTCCTCCTATTTGATAAATAGCGCACCACAACACAGGCACCGTGCTAGGTCCTGTTTGTGCCTCTGGTCTTAATGACATCGGTGCTCCTCCCGCAAGGTAATTCGCGAACCCTAGGCACTAGGTGAGTTGTCCTATCTTGTTTCAGACTCTGCATCTCAAGGCATAAGTTTCTCAACTACGCTTGGATCTACTGAACTCCCAGGTTAGGATCCTGTATCAGGGTTTCATGCAGCCTCATCGCAATCTCCAAGGCCTCGGCCTAAGTTGTTAGCCTCTGTTGGGACAACGCATTCCTTAAATGCGGTGTTAGTGATGCTACAAACCATTCGCGGTGTTGTCCATTCGTCAAAGTCATATTAGCTTCGTGAATTGTGCACTTCAGTCTCTGATCCAACTCCCAAGGAGTCTCGCCTGGTAGCATCATGATCTCCTTGAACCCAATGACTAACTACGCCTCTGACTTCGGCCTGCTAAATTCTCTGTTCAACGCAGTTTGGATATCTGCGATCCCTGCATTTGGATTGTCATTAGAATGCTTAATACACCAGGTCAGCGCACGATCCTGCAAAGCACTGACCAACGTTGATTTCTTTATATTGTAATTCGTAACTCCCTACTCTTCCCATACAACTTTTATCATGAACCAAAACTGGTCTGGGTCTTCATTTCCTACTCCCTTGAACACCGACAACTTTATCGTGCTCACCATATTGACTCACGGTGGTGGCGGAGGTGGTATGGGCGAAGATGGGGGTGAAGACGGTGAAACTGGCAGTGGTGTGGGTGGGGGTGGTATGCGTGGAATCCTCTGCCTTATCAAATTGATTGCACTTCTTGGTGAGACCTTTGTGAGCTTTTCCCCGTTCCCTCGCGGAGGTGAAATCAAGGGGCTAGCTTCCAGTTCTGCACTACCTTCATTTCTGTAAATTATCCCAATTCGCGTAGCCCCAAACATCAATGTATTCACATAACCTGCTTTTCACACAGTAGCATTTTAATCCAAGTGTTCAGAGACTTAACGTACTTACCTCGCGGTCCTTTGAAAAATCATCATTCTGCCTCGCTATAGCTGACTGAAGTATCTACTGCAAACTCACTAATGAATCCTCCTATAATTCAATCGAGCCAGTGATCAACAACACGTGTGATCTTATCCTTCGATGCTTCCAATATGCACACCAACTCTTGGGTCCACACAATAGGATTGTCGAGCTTGCACCTCCCCTGGCTATTTGCTAGCTTCCTGATCCACTCGTACAACTCAACAGGGAAAGATGTGAAGAAAATTTCGTTGATCTCTGTGTAGCAGTCTAACCACTCTTCTTTTGATAGTCACAGATTCTTATTCTCCTGCACCGCGAACTTGTGAATTCTTCTGTCCAACCAACCTTCAATTTCTTTCTTAGTTGGATTCCAATGATATGACATCATACATCTCTATACAGATCTCGGTCCCGATAACGGAACCATTTGTTGGCTTGTTGGGGCCTGACCCAGGTTTAGAGTTAATTAGCCAAACAAATCCCTATACTACTGACACTTTCGGCAACAATCCACGGAGCGTGGACTGAGGTCTTACCTGAAGTAGTGTGTGGGGTGCTGGAACCAGGTTTCCACACCCTTGAGATGTATGAGGGGTTGGTTTGGTCCAACTGTGAGTCCCTTCGCGTAGGTTACTTCATGCACTTCCCTGGCCTTCGCGTAGCCCTAACCAGGGGATGTGGGGCTTTCATGCTATTGGAGCAGCGATCTGCACTATTTCCCTAAGTCACACCCGAGATCTTTACTTATCTTCTTATAATAGTTAGTTATCTTCGCGTAAACAAATGCCTTATATTATATTTACTTATTCAGCACATTCATGTGAGTTCGCGCAGTGAATAAACAATAAACTTGCAATTCATACCCAATAATACATAAAATAGGAAAATATACACATAATTATGGTAAAACTTGTCTTCTATTAATTCTCCCAACAGTTACAGACTCGACCTGCCTTGCGCACTCAGCTGCAGGGGTCCGCGCACTTAGCTGCGGACTACTAGGCCTCTACGCACTTAGCTGCAGGGCCTTCTCCTACTCTACGACCCAAAGACATGAATTACACTTCGACTCAATGCCTCTATTCTTCTTTTCCATAGATAGATGTCCCTCTTACACTTAGAGCTTCGCTCTATTTATACAATCCCATGGTCCACGGACCATGGACATATCTTTCAAGCCGACATTACATTACAAAATCAAGGGCAGACAACCCTATGACTCTATTACGACTTCGCGCTCCACGCCCACAATTCGTGGAGTCTTTACAATGGACTTAGTCAAAACTTGGGCTCTAAGCCCCAAAACATGCCTTGGGGGGATTCCATGCCCAACAGTACTTGGGTGATAATTTATTATCCTTCTTAGCTTGCTTGAGAGACATTTGTTTGTATGGTTGTAGCCGTAAAAATACCCAGTCACCTACATTAAAACTTCTTTCACTACGATGTTTATCTGCCTGTTATTTCATTCGATTTTGTGCCATAGTGAGGTTATCCTTTAAGACTTGGAGAACTTATTGTTGATGCTCGATGTGATCTTCCACTACTTGAACCTTATAATTTTCTCTTAAAGATGATGTGATGGATAGTGGATGATATCCATAAAGTGCCATAAATGGGGTAATTTTTACTGTAGTATGGAAGGAAGTGTTATACCACCATTCAGCTAGAGGTAACCACTTGACCCATTGTGTTTGTTTATCATATACAAAGAAACGAAGATATCCTTCCAAACATTTATTCACTATCTTAATTTGCCCATCAAATTAAGGATGATAAGATGAGATATGAGCTAATTGAGTACCAAGATAAGAAAATAACTTCATCCAAAAATTTCCAGTGAAAAGGGGATCTCTGTCACTTACTATATAATTGGGTTTGAAGATTTTCAATTGTTTCCATAAATGCAATAGCAACTGTATTGGCTTTAAAAGAACGAGATAATGAAAAAAAGTGTGCATAATTGGTAAGTTTATCAAATACCACCATGATGATACTCTTTCCTTCAAACTTGGGTAAACTGATGATAAAATCCATTGAGACCTCCTCCCAACGCTAGCTTGGAATGACTAAAGGTTGTAACAGACCCAGGGTCTTAATTGTCTCAACTTTATTTTGTTGGCAAACTAAACATTATTCCACAAACTTCTGAATATCAGATTTAAGGTCATCCCAAAAAAATTCCTTCTTGATCCTTTTGTAAGTTTTTTAAAAATCCGAGTGCCATCCTAAGGGAGAGGTGTGCAATTCCAAAAGAATATTTTGTTTGAGTTGGGAATTCTTACAAAGATATAAGTGATATTTGTGTTGAAAATAGCAACAAGAAATGATAAAAATAGAATTGAGATATTCCAATTTTAATTTGTCCTTGAATTAAAATCGAATTTAGTCTCACCAGCTGCTTGGAAATGATTAATTAATTCATTATGGATTAATTAGTTGGAGAAATTCAAGTTAGAAGTCTTTCTGAAGTCATGCAACAGTTATCCCTTAAATTAAGGAGATTATCCCTTAATTAAGCAGATAAGATTGAGTTATATTTGAGTTGTAATTAGTTAGCTCAGTTTACTGAGTTAAGTCCAGTTAAATTAGTTCCAAACTATTTGAGGAACTAATTGTGAGTTATCAGTGAGTGGATGCATGCATGCACTCAACCAGTGTACTCCAGATAACTGAAGATTCCCTCATCAGAAACTCATGCATGTCTATTCTGAGAAAGACCCAGTTGAGCTAAATGTCAAGGACAGTGTAATATCAGTTGCATGTGTTTTCCTATAAAGAAAACTCATGCATGCAGAAGGAAAAATTTCCTTGGGGATTGCGCAGTTCTGACAATGTGTGAGAGCAGTGTTCCACTTGGTGAGGTGAGGATCATCCACTAGGAACAACGCAAGGAAATAAGAGCTTGGAGGGTAGAGGAGAAGGCTTGTGAGAAGCCAGGATTTCCTGTGAGCATCTGTGAGGATTGTACTAAGAGCTGGATAGCTGTGAGAGCTAAGGCTTTGTATAATTCCTATGTATTTCCACCTTGTATGATAATATAGATAGTGGGGTTTTTAGCTGAGGCTTTCCCCAAAATATTTTCATGTGTACTGTGCATTGATTTTTCTTCTTCTGGTTATATGTGTTTAGCTTGATTCAGCTCGATCTTTAAGCTTCGCAAGTTTGATAGTAGAAGTAGGTTATAATATTCTGCTTTGATTTATATTGCATTATTGGGTTAATCTACAGTCAGATTTTCTACATAAGTCTCACTGCGAGATTTGTAGAGAATTTGCAAAATTTCTAAATGGTATCAGAGCCAAGTTTATTGGAGCTATGAACAATATACAGAGAAGAGAATTCGAAGTTTGAAGTTCGGGGTTGCAGGTGCAAATAAAATTCTTATCATACTTCAAGGTTGGCTAATGGCCTTCTATGGCTTGAGACTCGAGTATGCCTTGGAAGGTAGCTCAAATTACATAGCATGGAAAGATAGAATGGAGGTTTTATTAGAAGACAACAACTTGAAGGAATTCATTGATCAAGAAATAAAAAAGTTAGCTTCAACTAATGCACAAGCGTTGGCTGAGTGGAAGAAGTGTGTGGCGAAGGTGAGACGGATCATCCTTGAGGGAGTTCGAGACCATATTGTCTCGAGTCTCCATGGGAAGGATACTCCATTTTCAATGTGAAAGACATTGAAGGACCTCTACCAGAACAATAATGACCAGATGAAATTGGCGCTCAAGGAAAAGCTTCAAATAATCAAGATGGACAAGGGCGATACTATTTCCACATATCTGAACAAGCTCACCACCTGCAGAGATGAGCTTGGCAGTGTGGGAATAACTACTGCCGATGATGATATGGTGAGCCTCGCTCTCCTTAGCCTTCCAAAGAGCTGGAATAGCTACCAAGACTCTATGAATGGAAGGGAGAAACTGTTGGATTGAGAACGACTATGGTCGGATCTGATGCAGGAGGAGATCAGGAGGAGCACTCGAGATGGTTCTTCATCCAAGGATGATGATGACGAAAATCTAGCCTTAGCAAGTAAGGCAAGGAAAGGGAAGGGGAAGGCTTCCCATTCCAAATCAAATTATTCTCATGGAGGGAAGAAGGGTGACAAGTCTAAAGTGAGATGCTTTAATTGTCACGAGATGGGACATTATGCAACTAATTTCCCATCGAAGAAGTGCAAGAAGGGATCCTCAGAAGGATCAGAAGGTGAGGCATTGGCCTCTTAGTTCGAAATGGACTTTACCCTCATCGCATGCATGGTGTCATCGATGATGGGTTGCGTTTGGTATCTTGACAGTGGAGCCTCATTCCACATGACCGATGATAAAAGTTTATTCAGTACCTTAGAGGAGAAATACCTCAAGATGTGCATAGAGATGGGTGACGATGGAAGGTATAGTGTTTCAAAAGTGGGCATGATTGCTTTTCATAGGGAGCATGGAGCTCCTATCACCTTGACTGATGTGAAGTATGTGTTTGGACTGAAGAAGAACTTAGTTTCAGTTGTGGTATTGGAAGACCGTGGCGATGATGTGTTTTTTAGTAAGGGAAAGGTTTTCCTTAGACACATCACAACGAGACAGGTGAAACAGATCGGTTCACGAGTTAAGAACCGGTATGCTCTTGAGGTTCAAGATTCATGCAAAGCCTTGAGGAGCAAGGCAAATGTTAGAGACTTGGTGGTTGAGAGGGAGACTAAATTACCTCTCAACATGCAACCCTAGAAGAAGTCTTAGACAATTGTGGAGGAGCCACAATTGGAGAACCAGAGAGGAGACCGAGTGAAGAGATCCACTAATGCAGATACCTCCATTAAGGGGGAATTTTGATCCAAGTGGGTAGAGGGATCACATGCAGCCATACCTCCAGGTGTGAGGCGGGGTGATGTGAAGTGATAGTCTCAAGAAGGCTGAAATTGGGCAGGGTCCATTGAGAGGTTTTATCTTATGGATCGTACCCTTCTATGGGAGCCCAAAGTACATAGTAGCGGGAGGAATCAGTGGGATTGATGTCGTCAAAGATCAAAGTGACAGAGGCTAGAGCAGTCAGATACCGAAGAGCACATAGAAGGATTGACAATAGTGCAGAAAGGCAGAGTCAGTAGAAGCGCAAACTTTTTAGTTGACAGAGGCAATAACAGTCAGAGACTTTGATGACATGTGCATCATACTAATTCAGGTTGGATGCTTTTTGTTTTGTTTTGTTTTGTTTTGTTTCTGGAGTTGCTGGAGCAACAACACTAGAGAGAAATGTTGCATGCATAACATTCCAAAGGTTCATGATCGAGATCGAGTTGAATTCCTATCTTGTTGAGAGGGAGTGTTGAAAATGGCAACAAGAAATGATAAAAATAGAATCTAGATATTCCAATTTTAATTTGTCCTTGAATTAAAATTGTGAATTAAAATCGAATTTAGTCTCACCAGCTGCTTGGAAATAAATAATTAATTCATTATGGATTAATTAGTTTGAGAAATTCAAGTTAGAAGTCTTTGTGAAGTCATGCAACAATTATCCCTTAAATTAAGGACATTATCCCTTAATTAAGGAGATAACGTTGAGTTATATTTGAGTTGTAATTAGTTAGCTCAGTTTACTGAGTTAAGTCCAGTTAAATTAGTTCCAAACTGTTTGAAGAACTAATTGTGAGTTATCAGTGAGTTGATGCATGCATGCACTCAACCAGTGTACTCCAGATAACTGAAGATTCCCACATCATAAACTCATGCATGTCTATTTTGTGAAAGACCCAGTTGAGCTAAATGTCAAGGACAATGTACTATCAGTTGCATGTGTTTTCCTATAAAGAAAACTCATGCATGCAGAAGGAAAAGATTCCTTGAGGATTGCGTAGTTCTGACAATGTGTGAGAACATCATTCCACTTGGTGAGGTGAGAATCATCCACTAGGAACAATGCAAGGAAATAGGAGCTTGGAGGGCAGAGGAGAAGGCTTGTGAGAAGCCAAGATTACCTGTGAGCGTCTGTGAGGATTGTGCTAAGAGCTGGATAGCTGTGAGAGCTAAGGCTTTGTACAATTCCTATGTATTTTCACCTTGTCTGATAATACAGATAGTGGGGTTTTTAGCTGAGGCTTTCCCCAAAGTATTTTCATGTGTATTGTGCATTGATTCTTCTTCTTCTGGTTATATGTGTTCAACTCAATTCAACTGGATCTTTAAGCTTCTGCAAGTTTGATATTAGAAGTAGGTTATAGTATTCTGCTTTGATTTATATTGCAGTATCGGGTTAATCTACAGTCAGATTTTCTACATAAGTCTCGCAACGAGATTTGTAGAGAATTTGCAGAATTTCTACACTTTGTACCATAATGAATCATTTTTCTAGCTAAATGTATTAGATGTACTATGATCTTGCTGCAAGTTTTGAATGAATGACCACACATATTCACTATTTTTCCATTCATCCCTTGCTTTGGTTATCCACTCAGATTGGATAATAGAAATGACACAAAGCAATGCTTCCACATCCTCATCCTTTCTTGAGAGTGCATCTGCAACAACATTTTTCTTCCCTTTTTTGTAGATGATTTCAAAGTCATCTTTGTGACCCATTTTTGCTGCTCTTATGAAGATAATCTTTTCTCAAAAAGTATTTAAGACTATCATGATCTTTTTTTACCTTGAAGTGTGTTCCCATTAGGTAAGGTCGTCATTTCTTTTGTGCATGTAGTATTGCCAACATTTCCTTCTCATAAATAGGTTTGTGTAAATACTTTCCTTTGATTGGACGAATTTCAAAAGAAGTGGGTCTTCCTTCTCACATTAAAACAACACCAATACCATTTCACGAGGCATCACATTCCATAATAAAAGTTTTTGTGAAGTCTGGCGTAGCTAAGACTGGTGCTTGGAACATTGCCTCTTTAAGATGTTCAAAGGCCTTCTTTGCTGTTGGAGTCCAAGAAAATGCATCTTTCTTCAGTAATGATGTTAGAGGTGCTGCTATTCTCCCATAATTCTTAACAAACTTGCGATAATACTCTGTCAACCCAAGAAATCCTCAAAGATGCTTTATGCTTGTGGGGATTTTTCATTCCTTAATGGCTTTAATTTTGTTAAGGTCTACCTTAACACCCTCATGAGATACAATATGACCCAAATATTCCACCTCCTATACTCCAAAGAAACATTTGGAGGTTTTTGCATATAATTGTTTCTCCTCCAATAGTTTGAGTACCCTGTCAACATGTTGAACATGACCCTTCCAAGACTTGTTGTAGATTAATATATCGTCAAAAAATACTAACACAAATTTTCAAAGGAAGGGTTTGAAAATGGAATTCATCAAACCTTGAAATGTGGAAGGTGCATTAGTAAGGCCAAAAGGCATGACCCAAAATTCATAATGACCCTCATGAGTTCTGAATGTTGTTTTCAGAATGTCTTCAACCTTCATTCTAATTTGATGATATTCTGAATGAAGATCCAACTTGGTGAAGTAAATTGTTCCATGTAATTCATCCAACAATTCATCAATGACAGGAATGAGAAAACTATCTTCAATAGTGAGCTTGTTGAGCTCCCTATAATCCATACACATACGCCATGATCCATCCTTCTTGTGCACTAATACTACTGGAGTAGAGAGAATTTTGACTAGGTTGAAATATACCATCCTCTGGCATTTTTGCAACCATACGTTCAATTTCACTCTTTTGGTAATAAGGATATTTGTAAGGCTTGATGTTTGGAGGAACACTTCCTGGAATCAAATGAATAGTATGATCATGATCACAAATAGGTGGGAGGCCTTTGGGAATCTCAAACACCTTGGAATGATTGTCCAAGACTTTTTAAAGATTTGGAGAAATAGATGATTTCGATGTTTGAACCTCTAGTGAGCATAATTGTGCAATTACACCCCATTGTTCTTTCTTCAGAAGCTTTGTCATGCCATTAGAGTTGATTATATTTCCTGGTTTCCTTGCGATACCCCTTAAGTCAACTTCCTTTCCTTCCCAATTTTTTTTTTTGAAAAATTCTTGAAAATTGAAAGCTATCGTCCGCAAAGATTGTAACCGTTGGAATCCTAGTACAATATCATCACCACCCATTGGAATTAAAAGCATTGGACTATGAAATACATATTCCCCCATGGTTAGCTTGATATTATGGTACTTTCTAGAATAATTTATAGTTCCTCCATTTGCAACCATCACTTGACACTCTGGTGTTGGATATAGGAAGCAATTCAATTCCTTGGCTATCTCATAATGAATAAAATTATGGGTACTACCTGAATCAATCAACACTATTACATTTTTCTTCTTGATATATCCTTCTATCTTGAGAGTTTGAGGAGTGGTAATTTTTTCCAATGCATTACAATATATGGTCAGATTCATTTCTTCTTTATATGGGGTTGGTTCCTGGTGTATATCCTACTCTTTTGATGTTTCTTGTTCCTTTTCTTCCTCATGATCATAATCTATGTAGAATAATTTCTTCTAAGCACGCTTATTACCTTTAGTATATTTACTATCATAACTATAACAAAGCCCCTTTTCTCTCTTTTCCTCCAATTATTGTGGTGTCAACCTTGTAGGTTATGGAAGACTAGGAACAACAACACTTCCATCTTTATAGTTGTGAGTGGTAGACTTCCTTGTTGCCATAATTTTGCTTTCAACTTTTCTTGCCACCTTGAATGCCTTCTCTAATGAATCAGATTCCTAAAGGTGAACCTCGTGTTGGATGTTATCTTTTCAATTCCCTATGATGACATCAATCTTATGCTTCTCTAGAATATTGGTTCCACTAATATTCAATTTTTGGAAGTCTTGAATGTGCTCTACCATTGAACCCTTTTGGTAGAGATTTATCAATTGGCTAAAGAAGGTGTTTCTCTTTGTATCTTCATAATGTGATATCATTTTCTTTGTAAAAATTAACCAGGTGACAATTGGTTTATGAGAACAAATCCATATATACCATACAAACTGATTGGGTTCTAAATATAAAGATGCAATACATACCTTTTGTGAGGGTTGCACATCCTATAGATCAAAATATTGCTCCATATATAATATCCATGTTACCAGATCCTTGCCATCAAACTTCCTCATATCTAGATTTGGAATGTGGTGGTTCTTAAACCCTACATTAGAGTCTATAAAATCATAATTCATATTCCTTTTGTCCTCATCATGATTTTCATGGATTACCTTGTCAACCACTGGGAAGTCTTTCTTGCAATAACTTTGTCAACCCTTCCAAATTGACATTCATCACATCCATGTCTGCCTTAAAAACCTCTATGTTTCCTTTTATACCATCCATGCCCCCTTTTAAGCCATCCATGTCATATTTAGTTTCTCTTTGTGAGAGCGAAATTTGTTGCACTTTGTCCCGTAATTTTGATATATCATGTTGAAATTCTTCCTATTCATGCGTCATAATAGAGCTTTATGAGGGCTTAATGGGTGTAGAATTCTTTTGTTTAGGAGAAATTTTAGAACCAAATACTAATATTTATGCTTCAATATACCTTTTGAATCACTTCAAACTGAATTTTGAAACAAAAGTTATGTAAAATTAAAAAATACAAACATTTTCCTTGTTTTTTAGGAGTTTGATATTGCAAATGTTGTATCTTTGTAATTTTGGATCTCCAAGGTTTGAATTTTTGTTTTGTGGTATCCCTCTGAGTCTTCTTCTGAACCCCATAATCCAGAACAATATTGGATTCTTCAAGAAAGAGTTATTCCCAATATCCCACAATGACCTAATTATCGAATGGTTCAATATAGCGAATTTGTACAGAGAGCCACGTGTCATTGTTTTGGCCTTAGGCCCTGAAAATGATACACGAAAAACTACATCTTGTGTGATTTTAGCTAATTTTTATGAAATTCAAATATGATTCTCAGAGATAAAGTTATGATGATTTTCCCTAGGTCACCTATTTGAGATTGAATTCTGGAGTTTTCAAAAACCCTAACTTCCTCAGCTCATATCTTCGAAAAAATAGAGAACCAATATCTGAATTTTGGACATGAAGTTCAATAATATGTCAGCTCCCTGTGGTCAAAATTTTAGTATCTGAAGCCTCGTAGAAAAAAAAGTTATAGAGAAAATTCCAATATGACCTATTTGAAGAAGCAAAACCCTAGAATCTAAGGCTCTGATACTAAATGTTATGCAACGAGCTCACAAAAAGATAAATAAATGACTTAAAAAATATCCTTGCGAGGGGGAAAATTCCTTTACATTACATAAATGAACAATTCTAAGATGATACAAATGACAAGACCTCCTTTGTATATATAGGAATCTAAGGGGTCACAATATAATTAGAGCCTACATAATAATAATAATGTAAGGGCACAACAATAACAATAGTGGGTTTCTATGAAGCACAACAATAACAATATGGGGGCTACATGGGCACAACAATAATAATAAGGGGGCTGCACTAACAATAACAATAAGTGGGCTACACTAGTATTATAGGAACCTAACATTTCCTTTGGTTAACAATGGTTGATTATGGTTGACTATATTATACAATGTTGATAGGGTTGATCACTATTGACGATGGAACTGTTTATTATTGATTTTGTTTGGTTATGGGTACTTATTGTTAACGATAGTTAACTCTATATCATTGCATTTTTTAATGGTTCACTATGATTAATTGTAAATTGAGTGTGGTTATCTGTAGTTCACTATGGTTGATTATAATTGGTTATGGTTGATAATGCTTGACTTTGGTTACACATGTTTGAGTATCATCACAAATTAACTATTGTTAAGTAAAAGTAATTATGCTTGAGTGTGATATTTGGATTTCACTGAGTATAGTCCACAACGGCTAAGTATGGTTGATTGTAAGTTGAATTTGGTTAACAATGATTGACTATAGTGTGTGGTTAACTTTGACTCAATTTTGTTTACATAACCTTTAATGAATGCCACACTACATTTTTTTTTAATAATTTAATTTAACGTCGTGTATTAAATCCTTCATATTAAATAATAATAATGTATTACACCTTAGTAAATTTGCTTCTTCTCGACCATGCTTAATAGATAAGAGTTTAAAATGGACTTCCATTGGCTAGTTCTTTAGATTTTGTCATTTTCTCTCGTGCAATAAATAAAAGGCTACGCACATACACAAAAAATAGCATAGAAATAATAAGATAGGCAAGAGTGATTATAATGAGATTTATTATTATACTAACTAATATAATAATTAGCAATATGTCCATATTTATAATGTATACATGTTAGTTTTATATGATATATTACCTAGGTGAATAATATTAATATTAGTCCTTACAATTAATATTAAGAATTATTATTATTTACTATAATAATAGTCAAAGTAGGGTAGTGTTATGCACCACATGCAAATACATCTTAATATAATTATTAATACATTTTATGGGCATTATTTAATGGACCAATGGTATAGATTTAGAATTCCGTAGCTCTAAGGGTTAACTCAATTGGTTGAGTTCCTGTTGCTAAAGCACCTCGCTAATGGGATGTCACATGGTCAATTCTCCTCAACACCCTCAGTGTTAGGCTATGTTAATAAGATGATGGGAAGTGATCCCTTGAGGTGGATTTGCCTTGATATTTCCTCGGGAACAAAAAATAAAAATAAAAACATATTTCCACATGTAATTCGCAGAGAGAGTCTCACGTCACAAGTACCTTCCTTGTATCAAAGACAAGTGTTGTCTATTGAATACCTACCAAACCATGAAAGGAAGCATGGATATAACTTAAAGATTGTTCACAAATGGATTGACTATGTTTCAATGAAGTCTCTTAGCATTTGCCTATTAGGTTTTAAAGTTCAAGAATATTAAGAGATTATAGATTAAGCTAACCTTAAGCCAACCAATAACTATGTATGGATCAAAATATGCATGCCCTTCTTCACTTCTCTATTACCTTATGACATTATATCATCTTATGCATGATATGATGTGTATATGGATCTTGGCTATTCAAATATGTTATACGACCATTTATGCATTGGTGGTTTGGTTCTTGTTTGTTAAATGACTTGTTTCTCTACAAGAAACTATAAATGTTTGGCAAGAGATATGATGTGTAAATAGATGACATACATGTCATATATAGGTGATTCCATTAAATAATGCCCATAAAATGAAATGGATTTGAAACCAAGTAAGACTATATCCATTGTTATAGAAATAAACAAAAACAACTTGAGGTGAGTTCAACATATAGGTTGAAAAATTCCAAGGCTCCAATATGCCAACAACCAAAAGAATGATCTAAATGAGAAAAGCCTAAAAACCTTAGAAGAGTTTAGAACAAGTCCACATCTCAAAACCATATTTATCAACCTCCTTTATTCTTCCCTATATACATATTAATTCACATGTGAGAGAGTGTGATTTTTTTTTCATGCATCATCATTTCATAAATATCACAAAAGGGGACCTCACTATGACACTACATACAATTCCCATGCATAATGTGATCATAATTTGCAGAAAAAGATATAGAATAATATCCCCCATTTACTATACATTGCCCTAGATTTAACATTCACCTTGTTTTTTTTAGTATTTGATAACTCATTTTAGTAACAAAGTATGTGAAAGAATATTATACTATCAAAATCTTGTATTTCCTACTTAAGCCTTGAAATTAAAAAAAATAAAAGAAATTGGTTTAATATTGCTTTTCTTTTTATACTACTTAAAAAATAATCATGAAATCACTCACTACAATAATACTCTAGCACAATAATATCCTAAACACTCGTTGAGCTTTGAAAATAATGATCCCTTTATAAAGAACTCGAGCCTTAGCTTCATTTCATACCAATCCAATTCCCTAAATAAATTCAATTTCTAAATCTTCGTCATAAATGATACCACCACTACGCTCCCTATAATATTTTAATTCCTATAAATTAGGTATAAAATGCTTTTTAAAGAAAGTCTAAAATAAATATTATTACCATGTTTTCATTTTCTTTAAACTATATAAAATTATAACAATATAAATTAGCTTATATATTATTTAATTATTTAATTTAAAATTTTAAAATATTTTAAAATAAATTTGTAAAATATATAAAAAACAATTATTAATGCTTATAATTTTTTAAAAAAAATAAATAGTAAATATAAAGCTCTTCATTATCATGCTAGTGATTTATTGAAAACCAAAATACACACACACCTTTCTCCTCCTTTGGTACTTCTTTCAATCCTTTTTTATTTATTTTATGCTTGTCCTACCTTCCTCTTATTATACATGTAGAAGGTATATATATATATATATATATTAATATATATATACATATATGATATATATATATATTTATATATTATATATATAACAATCGATATCGCATTGACTAACTATTAATCTCTCTAACTTATTTTCATGTTGTTAATCTATTCAATTTTTTTCTTAAAACTTCATATTTAATTTATAATTTTTACTTTTTTTTTTTGTCATAGTATACTAAGGTTGGCTGGCTCTTATTGGCCTAAGAAGATTGGGGTATTGGCCTAAGAAGATTGGGGTCTTATTGGTGGCTATACACCTCCCAATATATTTGTCCGTTATAAACTTGGGATAAATGTAATTTAAAAAAAAATGCAATTGCGTTAAGAATTATTTCCATGTATGGAAAATTAACCAAGCTTTTAAGAATATATTATATTTCAATGTTTATAACCTAAAATTTTTAAACATACTATATATTTCATTCATCCTTCAACTGTCTCAGCTCCCCACTACTTTACCATTTTTCTGCCCACCATTCCTCACCCCCTCGTTGTTAGTTAATAGTTATCTCAACATAATACAACACATTGTTGTATCCTTGCATTGCTCTAACTTTAGCTCTGTGAAATATTTGATATACCAAGAATGAGAATTAGAGGGGTCAACCTCAACCACCGAGAGTAGAGGACATGACTCTTCAACCGTAAGTAGAGGACATGACTCTTCAACCGTAAGTAGAGGACATGACTCTTCATGACTCTTCAACCATCAACATAGGGCACGACTCTTCATCTTCATCACATGACTCTTAATTGGCATCATCTGCATCATAGACATATGATCTTTATAAAATTCTTATTACTAAATATTGTTAAATTATGATGCCATCATGTTCATCAATGCATAATTTATCTATGAAATAAATTTAGGGCATGGTCCAACACCTAAATAAATATTAGCTATGACCAGTAAAAGTTGGATTTTGAGTCTTCTAGAGCTAGCTTGCTTACACACCTATCTTGTCTTGCCCTATTTATTCCTTGGTTGAATGTGTGTGTATATATTTAATTAGAATATGTACCATGAAATATAATTGCAACAAATCTAACTGCAACCAAGTTCATTCCAAAGATTTCTAAAGCATACTACCTAGATCTTTATGTCAGATGTCTCTCTGAGATCATACTTCAATCCATTACCAACATGAGTTAATTAAACTACTTAGATCATTGATCTAGGTGGATATTGGTGGCCACCCGCCTATTCCACCTAGACCTCTAGTCAGTTTCATTAGTTTCCTTTATTATAGCAACATTTACTATCTTTAGCGGGTTTTTCGGGTCCTAAACTTCTGGAGTTGTTTTGACCCCCTAAACAACTTTTTTTGAGGTCCACAACAGGCCCGTAGGCACTACAAGGCTTGACTTAAATCTTGTAGTAATCTGAGAGATCTTTCCAATGAGGTATCGTACGCGCCAAACAAAGATCATATGACCAAGTTTTGACCCTAGGAAGTTGGCTGCCCAACTAACCCCAACAAGGCCCACAACTCTTGCTATTCTATCTGTTGCGGTCAGGGTTTTGGTTTTTTAGGGTTTCCATTTGTTGTTCAATAATAAAAAGGCCCTTGAACCTCATTGTAAAATAGTTCATAGGCATGTAGCCGCCACATCTCTTCTCAGAGATAAGTTACCATCGCCCGAGCTAGTTTATTTCCATTCTACTTGTAAGCATCTTTCAATTATTTGATATTAATGAAATGAAGATTTATTTCTGCTACATCTCTATGTTTATGTTTATATCTGTATTTTGTTGCATTCCTGCATAAGTCTGGATCAATGTTATTAGAGCGATATGATATTTCTTTGTTTTTCTTTGCATGTCCCCAACGAGGTCAAGGTATAAGGAGTTAGGGCTCGAACTGGTTGAACCTTTGCAACACCAGCCTCATAAACCCCGATGACCTCCTATGGCGGAAGAAAAGAAAGATGAGGGAGCAAGAGATCCTTTTAAAATATTGCTTGAGGAAGCCCTAGAGTGACAGAGGAACGCAATGATGGATAACTTTGCCTAGATCCTTCGGTGGCTACATCTTCATCTAGCAGCCACTCTGGAGGCATCACTCCCTTTAAGGTACAAGTCAACTTTGACATTCCCATATTTGAAGGCTAGATAGATGCATACGCCGTAGATATATGGTTAAATTTGTTGGAAGTATATTTTTTGGTTCATGACTTTTCCAATCGCGAAAAAATTACTTTTTCACTCCTCAAAGTCGCCCCCCATGTCAAGGACTAGTGGGAAACCTACTGTGAACAGAAGGATGAGAGGGAACCCTCACTGTTTTTAGACGTACCCACTTGGAATCTTTTCCAAGATGCCATCAAGGAACAATACTACCCTATTGGGAACTATGAAGATAAATACATAAAGTGGACCATCCTACGGTAGGGAAGGGACCAAGATGTGCTAGAGTTCACAAATATTTTTCATACCCTTTGCATGAAGTTGGTTATTAAGGATTATGAGTGGCATTTGGTACTCAAGTACTGCGGTTGTCTATGCAAGTACATCCAGGACGAGATGGAGTTCCTGGACGTCTCCTCTCTTGGAACAACTTATCGATATGTTGTCAAGATCAAGAAAAATTTTAAACAGAAGAAGCAAGACTTTGGATTAGCAAATCCAAAGCAAGGAAAAGGCGCCCCCAAACCACAGAAAAAAGGACAAAGCCAAGGTGGGGCATCCCAGGACAACCCACCAAAGATACAAGTAAAAAACAACACCACGAAGAAAAAGAAGGAAAGAGGGAAATGGTTTGAGTTCCATAAGAGCCCCACTCACAATACAAGTGAGTGTCGAGCCAAGCAGTCACTGGTGGTTGAGCTAAAAGCTTTTGAACCAGATGCATGTTCCGACTCTCGGTCAGAACCTGGCAAGGGTAATGACAAAGGGAAGTAAAGTATTGATGCGGATCCCAGTGCCACCATTGCCACCACCAAGATCCATAAGATTGATCCCGAAGATCCAGAGGAGGGGGAGCGACTCTTCCACTCACAAACGTGGGTGAAGGGTTCTCCGTTGTACTTCATTGTCGACAACGAAAGCTAAAAGAACCCCATTTCAGTAGAGGTTGTGAAGCGATTGGATCTATTGACCACACCACACCTGCAACCATTCACCATTGGGTGGCTTCCCCAAGGACAAGATCTCTGCGTCAGCTAATAGTGTCGCCTTCCCTACAACATCAAAACCTTCACAGCTGAGGTACTGTGTGATGTTGCTCCTCTTGAATTTTGTGATGTATTATTAGGCCAACCATACTTGTGGAAGTGTGATGTTGTGTATGAGTTTAGGCCTCACACTATTATTATTTCTTTGGGCAATAAGTTATACAGGATACCAGAGATAGTACCACCTACCTCCATCTCTTTGATCTCTGCGAAGCAATGCAGTAAGATCATTTCCCAGACCAAGAAATTTTTCTTTCTTATGATTCACCGTAAGGGAAAGAAGAAGGCAATGGCCACATCCACAACCTCCAGATAAGATTCCTCCGCATGACAACATTATATGGATAAGGTCGTGGAGGAGTATAGGGACATCTTCACCTCACCCACAAGGGTACCCCTGCATTGTTAGGTCAAGCACTCTATCGATCTGACCCCGAGCACACCACTACCCAATGGACCGATCTATAGATGCTTTGTTCCAGAGAACAATGAAATTAAGAGGCATATTTAGGAGATGTTGCAAAAAGGGCACATCAAGCCAAGTTCATCACCCTGTGGGAGCCTAAATGTGTTGGTACAAAAGAAAGATGACACTTGGAGACTCTGTATTGATTGTTGAGCGCTGAGTAAGATCATTGTCTGGAATAGGTATCTAATCCCACAGATTGATGACCTTTTGGACCAGCTCAAGGGGGCCAAATATTTCAGCAATATTGATTTGAAGTCTGGTTATCACCAGGTGCTAATTGAACCCTTTCATGTGTGGAAGGCTACCTTCAAATCCAAGGAGGGCCTTTTCGAATGGCTGGTCATGCCTTTTGGGTTGAAAAATTCCCCCACAACCTCGTGAGGCTGATGGATGACATATTATGGCCCTTCACCAACTCATTCGTGGTAGTGTGTTTGGATGACATCCTGATCTTCAACCAGAGTTGGGAAGAACACCTACACCATATTCTGCAGGTCCTCCAAACCCCGCGACAACACAATTTGTGTGCCAATTTGGAGAAATGCACTTTTTGTATGACCTAGGTTCAATATTTGGGGCACATCATTGATGAGCACAGTGTGCATGTGGACCCAACCCATATACACGTTATTTGAGATTGGCTAGCCTCAACCACTCTAAAAAAGCTATGCAATTTTTTGGGTCTTGCCAATTTCTACCGCAAGTTCACGTTGGGTTTCTCTCATATCACTTGGCCTTTGAGTCAACTCACCAAGGGTAAAGCGAAAACAACGTTCTTCTGGTTTGAATCCAAAATAAAAGGAATTTGATGAGTTGAAGCATCACCTCTGCTCTACAACAATGCTCACATTACCAAACCTGCAACAACCACTTGAGATTGAGACAGATGCCTCCGACTATGCTATCAGAGTAGTTCTTACTTAGCAGGGGCATCCAATGGCATATCACAGTGAGACACTTTCAGACACAATATGAAATTATCCCACATATGACAAAGATATGCATTCCATTGTGCAGGCTTGCCAATAATGGAAGCATTATATTTTGAGGAAGGAAATAATCACCCACACAAACCACCGACCCCTGCAGTTCATACTCACATAAGGAAAGTTGCAGAACGATCACCATCACAAGTGATCCACATATTTGCAGAAGATCCATTTGAACATCAAGTATAAGAAGCGCAACACCAATAATGTTGCAAGCTGTCTCAATCGACCACCGGTTATGGAGCTGGCCACTATGCTCCACTTTGTGGACACGATACTTCGGGTTGGCCACATCTTTACAAGAGCGATTCAAAATTTGACAATACATACCAGATGCTCCTAGAAGGTAAGCAAGTTCTAGATTTTCACCTCCTGGGTACACTGTTATGCCACCTATGACACCTTTGTGTTCCTTCAAGAAAGTGTGCCAATATGATGTATGAGGCACACTACAGTTGGATCTATGGAAATTTCAGAGTAGAGAAAACAGTGGCAGTTCTGCAGAAGTTTTTTTATTGGTCAAACCTTTGATAGGATGTTGGGAAGTACATCAGATCTTGCATTGCTTCTGCCATTGAAAAACTGAGAATTAAGAAGAAAGGCCTATATACTCCTATGCCTACTCTTAGACGACCTTGGGAATCCATATCCATGGGTTACATGTCGAGCCTTACTTCTACTAAGCATGGAAACGACTGCGTTTTCGTGGTCATCGACAAATTCTCTAAGATGGCCATTCTGGCACCCTGCAAGAAGAGTATCACAACAAAAGCCACTACTAAGCTCTTCTTTAAATGAGTGTGGGTACACATGGGATCCCACAATCCATTATCTCAGATTGGGACAACATGTTCCTAAGTACATTTTGGTCAAGCCTCTAGTTGATGTTGGATACCAAGCTCACTATGTCCATGGCCTTCCGCCCCCAAACTGATGGTCAAACAAAGGTCGTTAACAGGATGATCGTGCATATTCTATGCACGTACAACTCAAAGCATCCACACACATGGGATGAAAGCCTCCCCTATGTACAAAATAACTATAATAGAGCTCTGCATAGCTCAACTGGACACAACCCCTTTCAGGTGGGATTAGGATTCCAACCACTATGTCCCATTGATTTGGCCATACCATTTGAAACTACTTAGGCAGATTCGGCTCATGTCCAGTTCAAAGCTGACAGGGCTAACAACTTCATTTATCACATTCAACAAATCTTCCAGCAGGTCTATGACATATTGGACAAAGCTAATGTTATGTACAAACAATGTCTTGATTAGCATCAGGTGCCACAGAAGTTCTAGATGGGCAATAGAGTTTGGTTACATTTGCAGAAGGAGCACCTCACTGGGCCCCACTACAGGCTTCACCCGATATGATATGGTCCATACACCATCACCAAGGCTGTAGGAGACAATGCCTTTGAGCTCAACATTCCACCATTCCTTGGCATGCACCCAATAGACCGACTGCGACCATACTTTCCCCCATTATTGGACAAATTCGATGTTGCTGAGCAGCTAGCACCAACAAAGCTCAACCCAAGCTACATCGAATAGGCCACAACCGATAATATCATGGACATACATGTCATGAACACTCGCCAGCAGAGAATCCAACTATATCGAGTTGTCAAAGCATGCCAACTCCTTCACCAGGGCAAGTGGTTCACCAGGGACCAGGTTCAACAGAAATTCCCTGACCTCATGGAGTCTTTGCATGCAATGGGGACCATTTCTTCCTAATGGGGGAGGACTAATCGAGGTGGATATTAGTGGCCACCCACCTATTACACCTAGACCTCTAGTTGGTTTCATAAGTTTCCTTGATTATAGCATCATTTACTACTTTTAGCAATTTTTCGAGTTTTGAACTTCCAAAGTTGTTTTGACCCCATAAACGACATTTTTTAAGGTCTGCAATAGGCTTGTAACCACAACTCCTCTAGTAATCAAAGAGATATTTCCAACGCAGTATCATATGCATCAAACAAAGATCATATGACCAAGTTACGACCCTGGGAAGTTGGCTACCCAACTAACCCCAACGGGGCCCACAAACTCTTGGTGTTCCATCTCTTGGGGTTAAGGTTTTTGTTGCTTGGGGTTTCCTTTTGTTGTTCAATAGTAAAATTTGCTTGAGCCTCATTGTAACACACTTCATATAAGATTTATTCCACACTTTAAGCTACCATCACCTGAGCTAGTTTATTTCCATTATGCTTGTAAGCATCTTTAAGTTCTTTAATATTAATGAAATGAAGATTTATTTTTTCTGCATCTCTGTGTTTATGTTTATATATGTATTTTGTTTCATTCTTGAATAAGTTTGGATAAACCATAGTATAAATAACCTAAATGGGAGAATACTTGATTTCATTAGTAATTTGAGTTATTTGTCTGACTTAAATATGAGTGGCAATCGCTTCACTCAGAGCATACCTCATTTCATTAGTAACTTGAGTTACTAGACCAAATTAAATATGGGTTAACAACATTACAACAACAACCCATAGACCATTGAATCCCATGATGATTTGTAGAGTGTAAGCAACAATCAGAGAGCCTTGTAGTCCTTGAATCATATGAAAAAATCTTTGTAGACATATTGAGAAAACCACTTTCCATTTTAGAAATCAAGTGGACACTATCAACTACATCCGAATAAAATTTTAGCAATGCCAAGATGAGATAGATTCTTTCATATCTCATGATTATAAATAATGCTTTGGTTTCTATTGGAATCAATGATGAAAAACATAGGAAGGATTAAGGCATATGAGCCTCCTATAGCAACAAATAACCTAATGCGAAATGCCATTTAGAATAGTGTATTAAGACTTGCTACAAGTAATAAAGTCTAGAGGGTTGATGAAGCATGAGATCAAACACAAGTGGTAGAAGAGAATGCATAAGCAGTGAGAAACAAAGGGAAATTTGAAGTGGGCATCATTATATAATGTTAGGTCATAGGGTTGCTCACCTTTAACCTATGTTTTACTTTTATTCTATATTAATTTGATTATATGGGGACAATGGATAAGTTTACCCCCCAAAGGCCATACCACCCTACACTTTCATTATGAGCTACTTGCATCCATTATCGACATTATCATCTACTTATTGACTAAATGGAGTGGTTAAATTGAAATGATATCTTTTCTTGTTTTCATGCATATGATTGTAGTTGTGTTGGAAAAGAAAGTTTGGTGCAATGACAACCTATTTAATAGAACAATGAATAGAAGTAACCTAATTTCAACATTAAAATAGCTTTATACCTTGATTTGTTTTCATTGTCACGATGATACTAAAGTGTGCCTATTCTATTAAGTCTAATAGGCACTTGTGGGTTTTTGTCTAAAGAGTTGGGTCTCTCCATATCCCTTCCAATATTTGTCAAAAGATCTTGGTGTTGTTTCCAATGCCATGAAAAAATCTTCATAAACTTAACATAACTCTGATAATTCACCATTAGATAATGTTTTTAACCAGAAGTTATCTCCTGAAGAAACTAATTAGGCTTTCAAAGGATAATTCAAACTGATTTTCAGACCTTTGAGAACCATCTCCATGAAACCTAAAACCCCAACTATGAAACAAATAATAAAAAAAGTGGAGTAAGAGCACAAATAATAACTTTAGGTATCTCTATTGAAGGAATATTCTTGATTATAGTTGAGATTGGTGACAAACTGACTGTTTTCCATAGATATATATCACAACTTATTAGATGTAGATGAATCCAAAGGCCCTAATTCTTTTCTAACTACTATAGAGGAATTGAAAGGACCGAAAGAAATCAAACCATAATAATGATCTAATTTGTAGGGGGGAAATTTTTTTATTAGGTTGTTGTGGTTACCTGTCTTGAAAGAGGACTTGAAGTATTCTTAACAAATTCTCGATTTATAGTGAGAAATCTTGAGTTGGATTTTTCCTTGCTAAACTTGTTCCTCGAGAAAAATTGGAACTATAAACAATATAGGTCTTGATATTGAAAAGTCAACTTCAACTGAAGCTAACACAGTACACGATGCCAGATCTTGAGGAGGAGCAGGGTACAAAACAAATGGAAATATGTAGAAACATTCCAGGTCCTTCTAGAAATTAATGAAAGTATGTATAAATTGTTGTTTGTGTTGACTGGAGCCAAAATTAGCCTTGATATGGCACAAAAAAACATAATGTTGAAATCTTTTTGTCCTTCATATCTCCCAACACAACATGAATATCTCGTTATCACATATCAGGTCGACATAGAGGTCATTGTTTGCCATGGAATTCTTCACAAATCCACCAATCCAGATTGATACAGATTCTGTGGGCAAGAAAAACAGTTGCACCCATATGGGCATATTAGTGTGTTGTAACTTTACATGGTGTGGTATACTATTTTCGTGGTATCTTATGGAAATGGAGTGGTGAGACATGTGGCCCTCATGCGAGGGCCCGCATTCCCCATCAAGGTTGTATACTTTAAACCATTTGATTTGACATTATGTGTAGAAAGCACTTTGATGACTTTTTAGATGATCACCTAGCAAACCTTTCTTCTCTTGCCTACCCTCCTTCAATATGGATCTTTCCTCTACTCCCCTACTATTTTATGATGTAACTCATGTTTATCTTTTGTATGTAGTAGAAGAGAGAGAAAATCATGGCGATTACCATAATTACAATTTTCTCATGATTTTTCTTTGAGAAGCAACCGACTACTAGATGAAGCTGAGAAATCATGTCCATGCGGAAACAAACTACTCTTTCCTCATGTACGTAGATGCTCTGGTTCACTTTGTTGAAAGTCCAAGGAATATTCCACAAAAGAGATAAGAATACAAATGAATGGAAATCGTGCTTGCATGCGTAAAGTCATGGATTTAGAGAGAGAATTAATTCACAGGGAAGTCTTTTCGCCTGTGTTGGGCTTACCCATGAATTAATGCCAATGAAGCAACAATTTGTAAAGGATAAGGTGGCTTGGGCTTTGCAGCACTTTCGTTGCCCTCATGCTTTTTTTTGATTGCTCTAAGTAGCCATCTCACCCTCCATGTTAAAATTCTTCACCAAGGAGGCAAGTAGGATAAATGGGATTGCTAGTGATACTATCCTCCACTTCTTCTTATTTAAGATAATACCTAATAATGATAGGGTGTAGGATAGCCATGGTTATTACCATCCTTATAATTATCAACATTATTTTTCTTGCCCTTATTAAGGTAAACTTTTTAATATTGGCTTTGTTACATCATACCGAAACATTTGTTGATATATATAATACTTAATTTTGTTTCAACCATATTTATTTTCATTAAAAGAGATGGACAATATTCATGTATTTTTGGCATTTTGACAAGTGACGGTGTATATCCAATAGTTTGTGCCGATGACATTTTTTTATTTATTAGCTATATATATATATCTTTTGATTGGTGTATGGATTGTTGTAATCTTGTTCTTTGAATTCTATAGAACTTACATATTCAGAGTCCACTTCAAATTTGGAGCATATTCATATTTTTAAATTGGGTTTTGATGATAAAATTATATGAGTAGGGGAAAATTTCAAAGTTTCCTTCAGTAAATATTTCAAATGGGGCCTCTGGTGCCTAAACCCCAAGATTGAGGTCCAAAATGCAATCATCCTATCCAATTGACATCTTAATATTTAAGGTGGAAAAGGGCAAGGATAAATATACGAAGAGAAAGTGGTTGAAGGGACCCAATGTATTGACCAAAGATGAAGAGGACATATGCCTCTAGCTGCAGAGAATTGAGCACGAGTAGGATGGGGTTTCATCCATTCGTCTCACCATAGGCTATGAGAATGTACTGCAACAGAATCAACTAGAAACCTATGTGAGAACAAGTAAGCATCAATGTCTCTTCTCATTCAATAACAAAGGGATTTTTCATTTCGAGGAACTTAAAAATAGGAATGAGGAAGAGAATTAAGATGAATAGTTTCAAATCGATATAGATTCCAAATCCAGACCCTACGCCCCAATCTATTTGCCTCAATGTATCTTTGGTGTTAGAAAATTATATATTACAGAGCAATGGAACACATAAAAATCTTGCAGAAAAATAAACTCAGAAAACACATAAAACAGGAGAGACACAAATATGTGTTGTTCACCTAATTTGGGCTACGTCCACGGAGAAACAACTAGTCCTTTCTTTTATATTATCCAACAAAATGAAGAGATACAACCTACAAAAAATTCGTTGTAATTTCCTTTTTTCTCTCACACAACCTCCTCTCTCTCTCTCACTCAGAATAATCATACACAGTCACAAAAAAATTCCCTCATATAAACTGAGGGTTTCCTTCTAGGGAAACCAACCCCAAATTAACATAACTTCTATCATCATATCATCCACCTAATGAACAATTGGGATTGACTACGAAATTACAATATTTTACATGGAAAATTTTCATCTATTTTTAGCTTTGCGGGTGTTGCCCTCGAACTCCCGCTCGAGGGGGTGGGGGGGGAATCATAAAAGTCTTCGTTGCCCCCCCTGGACCCCCCTGACAATGATTGAACGGGCAATATTTCCGGCCCGTTAGGAACAAGGATCCAACATGACAAACAAAAACCTCTAAACAATTAGGAAGATAATCAGGCTCCACACCCAACAATATCCCACTTGGAGATTGGTCATAACAACTCCACTTCTGCTTCATTTGCTAGACAATGCTTCCACTTTGGACCTGGTTGTTTCTCATCTTCATCATCATACTTGAAGACCAATTGAAATTGAGTAGAATCTCAATTTTTCCTTCGTTACAACTTTTGTTAACATATCTGCAAGATTCTGGCTAGTGTGTATCTTTTCCAGTTTCAACTGTCCATCTTCCAACACTGACTGTATGAAATGGTACTTGAGTTTCATATGTTTAGTCTTGGAATGCAATGTGAATGTCACTCTTGTTGTCACTGTATAACTTTCCCATCTCCTGCTTCTTGCCCAACTCATCCATAAACGTTTGTAACCAAATCATTTATTTACTAGCTTCTGCAGTGGCAACATACCTTGCTTCCATTGTTCAAAGTGCAACATTGTTTTGCAACTTTGAAACCCAACTAACAATTGTTCCACCTACAATAAGCACATACTCTGTGGTGCTCCTCTTGTTATCTCTATAACCTGCCATATGTACACCAACATATCCTTGTAGAGCAATGTTTGAACCACCAAAGGATAATGCTTGATTTGTTGTACTTCTCAAATACCTGAGAATCCACTTCACTGCCATGCAATGCTCTTTTCATGGATTGTTCATATACCTGCTTACAACTCCCATTGTATGTTCAATATCAAGCCTAGTGAATACCATTGCATACATTAAGCTTCCAACTGCTGATGCATATGGAACTTTACACATATAATCCATCTCTTCCTATGTCTTGGGACACATCTCCTTACTTAGTTTGAAATGGCTAGCCAAAGGTGTACTAACTGGTTTTACATTCTACATATTAAATCTTTCCAACACCTTTTCTATGTACTCACTCTGAGACAATGCTAATTTGCAATTTTTCCTATCTCTAGTTATTCTAATACCAAGTATTTGTTTTGCAACACCCAAATCCTTCATTGTGAATGAATTTGCCAATTTTCTTTTGAGAACATTTATTTCCTACGTGTTATACCCTACAACAAGCATGCCATCTTCAATTTGCACACTAATTTCTCCTTTCCTTTGACCTCATACCCTTGTGGATGTTGCATATATATCTCTTCCTCCAAATCCCCATGGAGAAAGGCTGTCTTTACATCTAACTGCTCAAGATGCAAATCTTCTGCCGCCACTAGACTTAAAATAGTTTTAATTGAAGTCATTTTAACAACAAGAGAACAAATTTCATCAATTCTATACATTTCTTTTGTGCAAACCCCTCCACCACAAGTCTACCCTTATACCTTTGTTTTCCTCCATCTTCTTCCTTCAACTTGTAACCCATTTATTCTGCAATGTTGTTTTACCTGCAAGCAACTTGACTAAGTCCCAAGTTTGGTTATGCATCAAGGAGTCCATCTCTTCTTCCATAGTTTTCTCCCACTTCTTCCTGGTTTCTATCTGCATTTCTTCTTCATATATTTCTAGTTCACCATAACCGATCAATGATAAATAATATAATGAAGGAGAGTATCATTTAGGGGGTCTACTTATCTTGGTAGATCTTCTAACACCACTTTCAGGTGTTTGAGGTGCATGTTGTTGTTGTGGTTTTAATTGTTGTTGTGGTTGTTGATCATTATGATTTTCATGCACCTTTACTTTTTATTGATCTCATCAAGCATTACATATTCTTTGTTTTCCTTTTCCTGTTTCCTTTCCTGCATCTGATCCTTACACAAGACCTTTTCATTGAATATGAAATTTTTTCTCCTCATGATTTTGTGATTCTCATAATCATGTAAGCGATAACCAAAATCATTAACACCATATCCAATAAAGGTACATTTATTTGATTTTGCCTCAAGCTTTGTTCTATTTTATTTATTAATGTGTTCAAAGGCTTCACAACCGAAGTATTTAAAAAAGAGTAGTTTACCTTCTTACTTGTCCATGCCTCCTCTGGAATACCACCATCCAAGGAACTTGAAGGGCCTATATTTATTATATAAACATCAGTATCTACAACATCTTCCCAAATTTGTAAGGGCAATCCCGCATGCAATCTCATGCGCCTTGCATGCTCCATGATTGTCCTGTTCATTCTTTCTGACACACCATTTTCCTATGGTGTTCCTGGAACTATCTTCTCTCTATGAATTCCATGTTTTGAACAATAGTTATAAAACTCTTTGTTGCAATATTCACCTCCATTGTTTGATCTGAGACACTTTAACTTCTTTCCTGTCTCTTTCTCAACCAAAGCTTTCCATTTCTTGAAAGTATCAAATACATCATATTTGTTCCAAATACAATAAGTCTAGGTTTTTCTAGTTGCACTATCAATAAAAGTAACATAATAGCGAGAGCCACCAAGAGATGATACATGAGTTGGTCCCCATACATCTATATGCACAAGCTCTAATTTTTCTCTCTTCTTTTCCTTCCCAAATCTAATAAATATAACTCTCTTCTGTTTTCTGTAAACACAATTCTCACAGAAATCCAAATCAACATGCTTCAAACCTGGCAACAAATTTCTTGAGTGAAGAATCTACATCCGTTTCTCACTCATGTGCCCAAGTCTATAATGCCACAATGTCATATCTTCTCATGTGAAGGTTAAATCATTAACAAAATTAGAAATACCATTTCATAAATACAATGTACCAACCTTTTATCCTTTTTCTATTATCAAGGCTCCTTTAGTGACCTTCTAGGTTTTATCTGTGAATGTAGTTACACAACCTTCACCACCTAACTACCCTATTGAAATTAGATTTTTTTTTTAGATCTGGAACATGCCTTACCTCCTTCAATAACCATTGATTTCCATTTTGTTTCTTTAGAAAAACCTTACCCATTCCAACGATTTTATAGGGTTTATCATCACCTAAACGAACATGTCCAAAATCTCCTTGAACGTAGTCATGAAAATGTTTCCTGTCAGGTGTGGCATGGAATGAGGCCCCTGAATCTACCACCCATGCATCAATAATATTATCTAATGAAAGAATCAAAGCATCTTTCAACACATCACATGTCACATTCGCTTCATGAGTGTTCTCTTGTTGTCCATCTCCTTCTTTTCTTTTCCGAGATTTGTAGTCTTTCTTCAGGTGTCCCTTATTCTCGCATTTCCAACACACTATCCCTGATTTGGATTTGGATATGAATTTTCTTGACTTACTATGATTTCTTTGGGTCCTTCCTCTTTCCATTTTTATTCCCTTAGTCTCTGCAGTCAAAGCATTACTTGATGTCTCACATGATATTTTTCATCACATTTCCTCGCTAAGGATAACACCAACAACATCATAAAATTTTAAAGTAATAGATCCAAAGAGAGAGTCACTGATAGCCATAACTAAGCCATTCCAACTTTCTAGAAATGAGCATAGAAACAATAGAGCCCTAACTTCATTATCAAAATTTAACCCTACAGAACTTAATTGAATGGTAACAATGTTAAATTCGATTAAATGATCAGCAACAAATCCACCTTCTGACATATTCATATTAAATAGACACTTCATAGGAAATACATTATTTGAGGCCAAGGGTTTTTCATATAGTTTTTCCAATGCCATCATTAAACCTTATATTATCATTTCCTTTGAAATGTTGAATTCCACGATGTTGCCAGACAACCATATTGTTCCTAGTGCCTTTCTATCGAGAATCTCCAATTCTACGTCTGTCATACTCGTCGGCTTCTTTGTTTTTCTGCTTAATGGTAGATATATACCTTTTTAGTATAGATAATATTCTAACCGCATATTCCAGAGCTGGTAGTTTTGGTCGTTAATTTTATCGACCCTAAACCTACAATCTTCCACCATTGCTCCCACTTGAACTAGGAACCCTTCTCTCCTGTGAGTTTATTAGCTAAATAGACCTTTGACTCTGATACTAGTTGTTAGAAAATTATATATTATAGAGAAATGGAACACATAAAATATTGTAGAAACATAAACATAGAAAACACATAAAACAATAGAGACACATATATACGTTGTTCACCCAATTTGGGCTATGTCCATAGAGAAACAACCAGTCCTTCCTTTTATATTATCCAACAAAATGAAGAGATACAACTTACAAAAGGTTTGCTGTAATTTCCTCTTCGCTCTCACACAACCTCCTCTCTCTCTCTCGCCTAGAATAATCATCCATAGTCGCAATACAATTCCCTCATATAAACCGAGGGTTGCCTTCTAGGGGAAAAACCCTAAATTAGCATAACTTCTACCATTAGATCATCCGCCTAATGAACAATCCAGATTGACTATGAAATTACAATATTTTACAAGGCATATTTTCATCTATTTTTAGCTTCGGGGGTAGTGCCCTCGAACCCCTGCTGGGGGGGGGCTCATAAAAAGTCATTGTTTGCCCCCCCAATACCCCCTTGACGAAAATTAAATGGGTGGTGTTGCCGCCCCATTAGGAACAGGGATCCAATGCGAGTGAACACAAACTCCATGCCCAACATTTGGATGGGACCAAACCCGTGATTCAATAAATGATTAACTAAAGACATTAAAGTTCAAATGAGATTTCTTAAATACATGAAATTGCTATTTAGTGAATGGAAAGTAAACAATATATTTGAATCTTGAGTGTAGAAATGTTTAGGAATGAAAAAATAAACAATATTGATTTAGTATCAATTGTAATTGAGTTTATTCCATGACAACAAATTCCCTTGCATAGTCATAATTCAACACATTTCATAGAATCCATCTCCATAATTCTATTGTAACATTCACACAACAATTTAATCTTTGAGACAAGGCTTCCTAGAAAGAATGAGCATCCAAAATCCCTTTGCATGCCCAAGGTGATGTAATACATTTGCATGAAAATGATTAATCATGTCTTCACAATAAACCCACATATTTTTGTTTCCCACTAACTCCAAATTAAGTGACTTAGGAAAACATAAAACGGAGGACCTAGGCTTATGAATAAAATAGTATTATCTTTCTTTGACCCTCTTGAGTTCCTCAAGCCCCCTTTCTTTCTCCTCATGTGAAATCATAGTCCTAGCAACCGATGAGGTACAATTTTATTATCAACGAATGTACAATTCTTTACATATCACATTATTGATCTCTTAGCAATACATCACGTACACATATACACTACTAATTTGGGGATAAAAATTTGGGGATGTTACAGTTTGCATGGTTACTTCACTATTTGAATGGAGATTCTTACTTAAACTTGGTATGCAAATAATATTTTCAAAAATAAATGTCTTACCACTAGGAAACTTGATTTTCACATTTCCACAACATTCAAGGTAATGTTGTTTGCCATCACCCATGAATACTAGTTTTGACTTTGAATTGTTTCCAACAAGTTCCACAAACTCGCCTCCCTTGTTGGTTATTGTTGGACATTGGATAAAACAAAACTCCCCATGTGTTTCACGGCATGGAATAATTGCCTCTCCTGGATCCTTATCTCTGGCAATGCGATCGTTGACTAACACCTATGGGTTTTGGTCTAACGAAAATCATGATTCCCATGCTTAGATGCTCCAAAATAAAAACAAAAAAAAATCAACTGAAGACCTACCTCCCTCTTGAGAAACAAATAACGCATGGACTTCATCCCATTCATGATATACCATATTTTCTTGCTTCTTGTGACATTGACCTTTGTTTTTCTTTGTCCCACAACCTCTTCTTGCATTTTCTCTTTAGACGTGCTACCTTATTACAATAATATTTGAATTTTTTTGAACCAAGTTGTCTTGTGGTGATCTTGCCTCCATTACTGTTTTCTTCTTCTTGTTGTCATTTATGTTTTCCACTTGGTAGTAAAGGCAATTTCACATATTTCTCTAATGATTTCAAATTTCTCCTTCCCTCCTCTTGTAACCACTAGCTTGAAAATATATGAAATGTAATCTTTAATAAATTCATATGTAATATTAAGTGTCTTTAGACCAAGGGGCTAGCTCAACCAGTCATTGCCAATTTTTTTTGGCCATTGGTTGGTACCATTCTCATGGGGGGCTAGTATGATTCCCCTTGGGTTAGGAACACTAGTCTATCTTGACTAGTTTATTAGGGATGTCATCCATGAATGTGGGGTTGTGTCCTTGGATTTCCCTATGAGGTTTTTCATGGAAAAAAATTAAGTGCCTCAACAATGTTTAGAAGATCGTGGAAATCCTTTTAGGTTAATGATTACACAGTATTATTCATCCATATCTCTACAATATACAAGTTGTTGATCATGGACATCCTTCAAATTTATAATGATATGAAATCAAATCCCCTTCATCCAAATTCATGGAACATAATAAGTTATTCCAGTAAAGATCCCTGCCTTTATATGAAATTACAATTAAACCCATAAACCTTCTCCACTATACACACACTTTCTTTGCATCATGTATCTGCAGAAGTGTTTCTTTAATGAATAATAGCTTTATTAACATCATTTCCTCCCTATTTTTGGAATTAAACAAATTTTCCTCCTTTTTCTCCTCATGTAAATGTCTTACTACTTTGCTTATCACCACTTTCAACAATTGTTTGTACTCATAAATGGTTGTTATATGCTACTTACAAATATTAACATCATTTCCTCCCTATTTTTGGAATCAAACACATTTTCCTCCTTTTTCTCCTCATGTAAATGTCTTACTACTTTGCTTATCACCACTTTCAACAATTGTTTGTACTCATAAATGGTTGTTATATGCTACTTACAAATATTATAGTTGTACCCAATAAATTTTAAGCATGACATGATGTAAGGTTGCCATCTTAAACTCAACCACCTAGAGACATTTTTTATTTTATTTTAAATACAAAGCTTAATTAACTTACCTCCTTGTATGTATTTCTTTCTTTACCAATAAGTTCACCATGTTACCATGACCACCAATATACCATGGACTTTTGTTATGTATCCAGATCAAAATAACATAGAAACATAAGAAAATATAAATTAACGACTTGATAATAAGCCACTTCGAGGGGGAAACCTCCTTTTACATCACATAAATGAACAATTCTTAGATGATTCAAATGGCAATACCTCCTTGGTATATATAGGAGTCTAAATGGTCAAAATATAATTAGGGGTTACATAACAATAATAACAATAGTAGGCTTCTAAGGGACACACGATAACAATATAGGGGCTACACTAGTATTATAGGGGGGCCTCACATGCCCCTCTCCTTCAAAAAGTGTTGTCCTCAACACTTAAGTAGTTATGGATGCTTTTGTATAAAGTACTCATCCTCCCATGTGGAATCTTCAACAGGTAAATTCTTCCACTTAATGAGATACTTTGTAATTGGTCGATTTAGTAGTTGTTGGGTTCTTTTTTCCATGATTGCTTTAGGATCCAATATGAATTTTCCTTCCTTGTCAAGTTATGGAAATATAGTTTAAACTGGGATCTTGTCACTGTAGGTTTTAACCATGTACATAAATTATTTGCAAATGAGTTCTTTAAAACATAAAATATACAATAGCGAGAAACAAAACAAAAATACATAGATATTTTCCCTTGGATCCCAAAACGGGGACTACTAGATTGATTTTTCATTATATTCATTTGAATGTTACAACACATATATACATGTTGAAGCATTCATAAACCCCAACCCATTAACCCTGGATTAGAACATAATTGTAGTTACGTTCATCGTACCTACAAGATACCATGGGCATAAAATCATCATGCCCAAAACCATGTGAAAAACCCATGCACAAAACCATAGGTAGGTTCGACCACCTAATATAGGGTCTAAAAGAAATAAAAATTCTTGGGCCACTGCCTCAGACCATGTGCAGGGGGGATCCCTCCCCCCTCTAACTTCCCTGCTTCACACATGGGGCTAGTTGTGGAAAAAATATAACACACACCCAACATTCTCCCACTTGTTGTTTCTTTTCCACACACGGGGTCATAGGAGAGCTTATTCATTGGTCCACCCCTGCAATGCCCATTGTTTCTCTACACCAAGAAAAATTCTCAGTGCTCACAAACTTTGTTAATGCATTCACAACATTCTTCAAAGTGTCCACCTTTACCAGCTACATTTTTTTGTCCTCAACCATATCCCTCACAAAGTGATACTAAACATCAATGTGCTTTGTCGTTGAATGATAAGTAGGGTTCTTTGCCAATAAAATTTCACTTTGGCTATCACAGTCTATCCTTATAGCTCGTTGTACTAACCCCATTCTTGAACACAATCTCTACAACCAAACTGCTTCCTTTCTTGCATGAGTGACTGCCATGTATTCTTCCTCTATAGTTGAAAGTGCCACTACAAGCCGTCTCTTTCTCATCCAAGTGTCTTCCCCTCCAAATAGGTTAAACACATACCCACTTGTAGATCTTCTATGATCTAGATCTCCAGCCCAGCATGCATCAACAAAGCCACAAATGTCAAAAACTTTGTCCAATCCTTGTCTTCCTTGGTAGCACAAACCATAATCACTAGTGCCACACAAATACTAGAAAACCCACTTCACTGATGTCCAGTGCTCCTTCGTTGGTTTTGACATAAACCTTCTCAATACTCCCATTGCATGTGCAATGTCTGGTTTAGTACAGACCATTGCATACATCAGGCTACAGATTGCACTTGTGTATGGAACATGAGACATGTCCTCTTCCTCTTCTTGTGTCTTGGTACACTATTTAGCATATAACTTTACACCTACAGGAATAGGAACCTTCACCGGTTTACTATCCTGCATATTAAACCTCTATAGTATTGTCTCAACATACTTCCTCTGGTTTAACCAAAGCTTCCTCTTTTCCCGATATCATTTAATTTCCATGCCCAAAATATATTTTGCAACACCAAGATCCTTCATGCCGAATTTGGAGGAAAATTGGGTCTTCAAATTCTAGATAATTTCTTTGTTATTTCCAATTAGCAACATATCATCCACATACAAGACCAAATAAATAACATGGTCACCAATTAATTTAAAATACACATAGTGATCTTCTTTGCTTCTGGTGAAGCCAAGTCCTCGTATATATGTATCAAATTTCTGATACCACTTCCTTGGTGACTGTTTTAACCCATACAAAGACTTTTTTAACATGCATACCAATTCTTTCTTACCCTTCACTGCAAAGCCTTTAGGTTGCTTCATGTAGATCTCCTTTTCCAGATCCCCATGAAGAAATGTTGTCTTCACATCCATCTGTTCTACCTCAAAATAAAAATCAACATCAATAGATAACATAAATCTAATAGAAGCTACCTTGGCAAGAAGAGAAAAAATATCACCAAAATCAATTCCCGGTACCTGGGAATAACCTTTTGCTACCAACTGAGCTTTGCATTTCTCCACCTTGCCTTCTGCATTCATCTTCTTCTTAAACACCCATTTTCTTCCAATGGGTTTCGTTCTAGCCAAAAATTCCACCAGATCCCAAGCCTCATTTTGTCTAAAGATGCCATTTCATCAACCATGGCCTCTTTCTAGAGTTTGCCATCCTTTGAACCTATTGCCTCCTTGATAATTCTGGGATCATCATAAATAATAGATAAAGCAAAACTTGAACAAAAAGAAGATGGACTATACCTTTCTGGATGCCTTCTTTCTCGAATTGATCTTCTCACAGCTGGAGTTTGTGGCTTTTCATCTTCTAATTCTTATTATGTTGTAGAGTCTGATTCTTCCTCCTTTAGCTCAAACTCTATCTTCTCATGTTCCTTTGGTAGGACTTCATGCTTAATAACACCTTTCATCTCTCTAAACACCACATCTTGGCTGTACACAACCTTCCTTGTTTCTAGGTTCCAAATCTTATAACCTTTTAAACCATCCTTATACCCAATAAACATGCACCTTTCAGATTTACTATCCAACTTGGTTCTTTTCTCCTTTGGAACATGTACATATGCATCACAACCAAATACCCTTATATGTTAAAGAGAGGGTTTCTTACCAGTCCATACCTCATGTGGCGACTTATCCTCCAACGCTGATGAAGGTGATATATTAACCAGGTAACATACAGTCTCCACTGCCTCTGCTCAAAAATATTGTCCTAACCTGGCACCACTGAGCATGCTTCTTGCCTTTTCCATCATCGTCCTATTCATTCTTTTTGCAACTTCGTTTTGTTGAGGTGTGTATGGGATAGTCTTCTATTGTGTTATACCACACTTCTTACAGAACTCTTAAAATTCCTTCTTGCAGAAGTCTCCACCATCATCTGTCCTCAATACCTTTATCTTCTTCTCTATTTGGTTTTCCACCAGAGCCTTAAATTCTTTAACCTGTCAAAGACTTCAAATTTCTTTTTAAGGAAATATATCCATGTATTCCTTGAGAAGTTGTCTATAAATGATACATGGTACACATACTTACCCAGTGATGGAACCAACACAGGTCCAAACACATCACTCTGCACAAGCTCTAATATCCCTTTCACCCTCTTAGCACCAGAGGGGAAACTCACCTGATTCTGCTTCCCATATACATAATGTTCACAAAAATCGAAATCCAGAGAGAAATTAGACATACCTTCTACCATACCATTACCATGAAGTATTCAAAGGCCCTTCTCTCCAATATTTCCAAGCCTTTGATGCCATTGCACGGTCTTTTATCCAGAGACCACAAGGTTTTCTGCTCCACTTTCAGGAACCACAGAACTATTGTACCCATCAATAACAGTTCTACCCAGAAGCTTGTACAAAGTTCCAATCTGAACTCCCCACATCAATACTAGTGCTCCCCGAACCATATTGCAGGTATCTTTCTCGAACGCTATTTTTATGCTTGTATCATCCATCTTGCTTACATAAATTAGATTTTTGGCCAATGCAGGAATATGTAGAACACCCGAAAGTGTTCTAATCCTTCCACCTTGCAAGTTCAGCTTGAATTTTCCGCATCCAATGATTCTAGCCTTCCTATTATCCCCTAAAAAGACATCACCACCATCATATTTCTCATACTCGCAAAACCACTCCCTGTGGGGAGTGAAGTGAAAGGATGCACCCGAGTCAATCAACCATGCCTCATGATCTACATGTGTACTTGAAGAAGAAACCAAGTACACATCCCCACCTTCATCTAAAGTGGTTTTCGCCTTTGCAGAAGGAGCATCATCAAATCCCTTTCCTTTCTTAGGAGCTTTAGATCTACAGTCCTTTTTGAATTTCCCTTCCTTTCCGCATTTCCAACATATATTTATAGGTTTTCCTGGAGATTTAGATATCCCTATATATTTATATATCCCACTCGAGGAATTATTTTTGTTTCTTCTCTAGGATCGTCCTCCTACATATAAGGAATCTTCATTCTGGCTCTCCATATTTTTCTGTCTCATCTCCTCCGACAACAAGGATGAGATTATTTCATCAAACTTCAAGGTAGTTGTATTGCTACCTATTACAACAGCCAGACTATCCCACGAATCTAGTAGAGAACACAACAAACGGATGCACTTATATTCATTTGAAATTTTAATATCAATAGATAACAACTCGCTTACCACAGTATTAAAGGCGTTCAGATGCTCTGTCATTGAGTCTCCATCCTTCATACTCAGGTTATATAACTTTTTCCATAGGAACAATTTGTTCACAAGAGACTTAGATTGGTACAAAGTCCCTAAATTTTCCCACAAATCCTTTGCCGTAGATTCCCTTGATACATTAAACAATACTAAATCTGAGATACACAGTCGTATTGTGCTCTTTGCTTTCTAATCCAAATTTGCCAAGTCTTCAACTAACATCGCCATTAGTTTAGTACCCATATCTACCGCAATCCACTAATCTTCATCCACCAACAGATCCTCCATATTGAGTTTCCACAACTCAAAACTCTGACTGTTAAATTTATCCATCTCTATCTTTCCACTGGTCTCCATCTTCTTTCACAGCAAGGATTGATCCCGCAGATCTCCCACTAAGCATGGTCTACCATAGGCTCGAGGAAAAAAAACCTCAGTAACAAAGGCATCCCCTTGAAGCTGAAACAACTATGATACCAAATGTAGGTTTTAACCCTGTACATAAGTTACCTGCAAAAGAATTCTTCAAAACATAAAATATACAATGACATGAAACAAATAAACAAAGATTTCTCCCTGGATCCCAAAACCATGACTACTAGATTAATTTTTCATTATATTCCTTTCAATGTTACAACACATACATATACATGCTAGAGCATTCATAAACCCCAATCCATTAACCCTGTATTGGAACATAACCATAGTTCCCTTGACTGGATCTACAAGATACCATGGGCAAAAAGCCATCATGCCCAAAACCATGTGCAAAACCCATGCACAAAACAATAGGTAGGTCCACCCACCTAATATAGGGTCCAATTTTTTTTCCTGGTGCGTGTCATGGAAAGAATATAATACACACCCAACAATCACCTATAACCTTCTTTAAGCATGAAACATGGAAAGCTAGGTGTACTCGCAAAGATGCAGACAACTCCAATTTGTATGCCATAGTACCAATATTTTGCAACACCTTATAAGGGCCACAATACTTGGGTGATATCTTATTATCCTTCTTAGCTTGCTTGAGGGACATTTGTTTCTAGGGTTCTAGCCGCAAAAATACCCAATCTCCCATGTCAAAACTTATTTCATTGCCATACTGATTCGCTGGTTATTTCATTCGATTATTCACCAAATTAAGGTGATCCTTTAAGAGTTTGAGAACTTGTTGTTGATGCTTGATGTGATCCTCCACTGATTGAACCTTAGAATTTTCTCTTAGAGATGATATGATGGATGGTGGATGATATCCATAAAGTGCCATAAATGGGATCATTTTTGTTGCTGTACATAAGGAAGTGTTATACCACAATTATGCTATAGGCAACCACTTGACTGATTGTGTTTGCTTATCTGAGATACAAAGAAACACAAATATCCTTCCAAAAATTTGTTCACTATCTCATTTTGTCCATTCGATTGAGGATGATAAGATGAGGTATGACCTAATTGAGTACCAAGACAATAAAACAATTATGTCCAAAAATTTCCAATGAAAATGGGATCTTTGTCACTTACAATAATCTTTGGG
The DNA here is from genome assembly GCA_000404065.3 of Pinus taeda. Taxonomy (NCBI): domain Eukaryota; kingdom Viridiplantae; phylum Streptophyta; class Pinopsida; order Pinales; family Pinaceae; genus Pinus; species Pinus taeda. The sequence continues at coordinate 104,868 of APFE030225298.1, read as the reverse complement.
TTTCCATGTAGTTTTTGAATTGTTTCCATGAGTGCATTAATGATTATACTGCCTTTGAAAGGATGAGATAGTGCACAAAAGTTTGCATACTTTATAAGTCTATCAAATACCGCCATGATGACACTCTTTCCTTTGGACTTGGGCAGACCTGTGATAAAATCCATTAAGACCTCCCAATGCTGACTTTGAATGGATAATGGTTGTAAAATATCTGAGGTCTTAATTGTATTGACTTTATTTGGTTGGAAAACCAAACATTTTGCCACAAAATTCTGAATATCAGATTTAAGGCCATCCAAAAAAAATTCCTTCTTGACCCTATGTTAATTTTTCAAAAACCCTGATTTCCTTCCTATAAGAGAGGTGTGCAATTCCAAAAGAACCTTTTGTTTGAGTTGGGAAATTTCTCTCTCTCTCTCACACACATATATAAGTGATATTTTTACCAGAGTGAATCATTTTTCTGGATAAATGTGTTAGATGCATTGAGATATTGTTGCAAATTTTTAATGAGTTTCCACACATCTTTGTCATTCTTTCATTCATCCCTTTCTCCAGTTCTCCAATTAGGTTGGATAATAGGAATGGCATAGAGAAATGTCTGCACATCCTCATCCCTTCTTGAGAGTTCAGCTACAACAACGTTTTGCTTCCTTTTTTGTAGATGATTTCAAAGTCACAACCAACATCTTTGTGACCCATTTTTGCTGCTCTTCTAAAGATAATATTTTTTCTGGGAAGCATTTAAGACTCATGATCTGTTTTTACCTTGAAGTGTCTTCCCATTAGGTAAGGTCGACATTGTTAGTATTTTCAACATTTCCTTCTCATAAATAACATTATGTAAATACTTCCCCTTGATTAGATGAATTTCAAAAGCAATGGGTCTTCCTTCTTGCATTAAAACAACACCAATGCCATTTCCCGAGACATCACATTCCACAATAAAGGTTTTTGTGAAGTCCGGTGTAGCTAAGATCGGAGCTCGACACATTGCTTCTTTAAGATGTTCAAAGGCCTAAGTTGTGTTTAGAGTCCAAAAAACATCTTTCTTCAGTAATTTTGTTAGAGGTGTTGCTATTTTCCTATAATTCTTAACAATATTGCGATAATACCCTGTCAACTCGAGAAATCCTTGAAGATGCCATAAGTTTGTTGGAATTTTCCATTCCTTGATGGCTTTATTTTTGTTAGGGTCTACCTTAACACCCTCATGAGATACAATATGGCCCAAATATTCCACTTCCTGTACCCCATGAAAACATTTGGAAGGTTTTACATGCAATTGTTTCTCCTCCAATAATTTGAGCACCCTATCAACATGTTGAACATGATATTTCCAATACTTGTTGTAGATTAGTATGTCATCAAAAAATACTAACACAAATTATCAAAGGAAGCATTTGAAAGTGGGATTCATCAAACCTTGAAATGTAGAAAGTGCATTAGTAAGGCCAAAAGGCATGACCAAAACTTATAATGACCTTCATGAGTTATGAATGTTGTTTTCAGAATGTCTTCTGTCTTCATTATAATTTGATGATATCCTAAACGAAGATCCAACTTGGTGAAGTAAATTTCTCCATGCATCTCATCCAACAATTCATCAATGACAGGAATGAGAAATTTACCTTTAATAGTGAGCTTGTTGATCTCTCTATAATATGCACACATATGCCATGATCCATCCACATTTTTCCCCAATACTACTGGAGAAGAGAAATAAATTTGGCTAGGTTAAATTATACTAGCCTCTAGAATTTCTGCAACTATATGTTCAATTTCACTCTTTTGAGCATAGGGATATCTGTAAGGTCTAATATTAGGAATAACACTTCATAGAATCAAGTGAATAACATGATCATGATCACAATTAGGTGGGATATTTTTGGGAGTCTCAAATACCTTGGAATGATTGGACACTTCTGAGATCTAGAGAAATGGATGACTTAGATGTTTGAACATCTAGCGAGCATAATTATGCAGTTACCCCTAGTTGTTCCTTCTTTAAAAACACTGTCATGCCACTAGAGTTTATTATCTTTCAAGGTTTCATTGTGATACCCCTTAATTCAATTTCCTTTCCTTCCTAGAAAAAATTTCATGAAAATTAAAAGCTATCGTCCCTAAAGATTGTAACCAATAGATTCCTAATACAATATCAACACCACCCATTGGAATGGAAAGAATTGGAATATTCAATACATATTCCCTTGTGGTTAGATTGATGTTGTGATGCTTACGTGAGCAATTTATAGTTCCTCCATCTACAGCCATCACTTGACACCTTTGTGCTAGATATAGAAAGAAATTCAAATCCCTAGTTATCTTATAATGAATAAAATTATGGGTACTACCTGAATCAATCAACACTACTACATTATCTTCTTGATATATCCTTATATCTTAAGAGTTTGAGTTGTGGTAATTCCCCCAAAAGAATTACAAGATATGGTTAGATTCATTTCTTCTTTTTTAACCCTCGGGTTTGGTTCCTAGTGTAAATATTCTTCTTTTGATGTTTCTTGTTCCTTTTCTTCCTCCTCTTCACAATCTATTACACAGTATTTTGTCACACCTCCTGCACTTCCCTGTGACATACCCCGAAGTGCCTAAAACATGACCATTATACAATGTATTCATCTATATATGTAGTTCAAATCCTTCCTAAAACATTGATTTTAAAATGCCTTGAGCTTTCCCCGGAAGAAATTGCTCTAAAACCCTAATTTGAGCATCATCGCTCTTATGAGACTCAAAACAACGATGATCGCATGTTACACTATACTTGACCCATGATGGCATCACTCTGTTCCCTTTCATACCCGCGATGATCCCAAAAAGGCAACTTTCCTTAAGAGGATGAGAAGCTTTGTGATCTAGAAGCTTCCAGAGCGACAAGCTGGAGGTTGTTTGTGTAGGTTTTAACCCCGTACAAAAATTACCTGCATACGAATTCTAAATCACAGGAAAAATAAAAATGCGAGAGAGTAACACATAAAACACATATACATAGATATTTCCCACTGGATCTCAAAACCGAGACTACCAGCTTGATTTTTCATTATATTCCTTTCAATGTTACAATACATATTTATACATGCCGAAGCATCCAATACCATGGATCGAAAACCATCGCGTCCAAAACCATGGAACGAAAACCATAGGTAGGTTCGCCCAACCTAATATAGGGTCCAAATTTTTTTTTTTTTTATCGGGGCGCTGCCCCGAACCCCATAGAGGGGGGCTGCCTGCCCCCCTCAAACCCCCTGGACAGGGGGGGCTACCGCCCCTCTTGTGACCCCCCCGCTGCAATCGGCGCAACGAAGGGGGGGCTCCGCCTCCCCTCAAACCCCCGGTTCACTATGTAGGTTAGTCATGGAAAGAATATAACACAACCCAACAATCTCCCACTTGTTGTTTTCTTTCCACAGGGGG
>APFE030225298.1:53438-77835 GCA_000404065.3 Pinus taeda | reverse complement strand
GGCGTATCATCAGGAAAACAAATTTCCTGGTTTTGGAAATGATCTTACTGCATTGTTTTGCAGTAATCAAAGAGATGGCGACAGGTGGTGCTACCTTTGGTATCCTGAACAACTTATTTCCCAATGTAATAATAACAGCACGGGGCCTTGATTCATACACAGCATGCCGCTTCCACAAATATGGTTGTCCTAGTAATTCATCACAAACTTCAAGGGGAGCAATGTCACACAATACCTCATCCGTGAAGGGCTTGATGTTGTACGGAAGGGGACACTGCTGGCTCACGCGAAGATCTCGTCCTTGGTGAAGCCACCCAATGGTGTATGGTTGTGGATGTTCTGTGGTCGGTAAGCCCAACCGCTTCACGACCTCTGCCGAGATGAGGTTCTTTTGACTCCCGCTATCAACAATGAACTGTATCGGGGAGCCCTTTACCCACATCTGGGAGTGGAAGAGACGCTCCTCCTCCTCTGGATCTTCGGGTTCATTTTTCTGGATATTTGCGGTGGCAACAGTGGCACTGGGGTCCGCATCAATGATCTGCTTCCCCTTTTCATACCCCTTATCAGGTTCTGACTGAGAGTCGGAACATGCATCTGATTCTGAAACCTTTAGCTCAGCCACCAGTGACTGCTTGGCCCGACACTCACTTGTGTTGTGAGTGGAGCTCTTATGGAACTCGCACCATTTTCCAGTGTCCTTTCTCGGCTTCGCGCCGCTGTTCTTTGCTTGCAACTTCGGCTGTTTGTCTTGGGTTGTCCCGCCTTGGCTTTGTCCTTTGTTCTGTGGTTTAGGGGCACCTTTCCCCTGCTTTGGATTCGCAGATCCAAAATCTCGCTTCTTTTGTTTCAACTTCTGTTCGACCTTGACGGCATACCGGTATGCTGCACCGAGCGAGGGGATGTTTAGGAATTGTATTTCTTCCTGGATTTACTTGTGCAGGCAGCCATGGTATTTGAGTATCAAATGTTGCTCCGAATCCTTGATGCCCAACTTTGTGCGAAGGGTATGGAACAGATTGGTGAACTCTGGCACGTCTTGGTCCCTTCCGTGCCGCAGCGTGGTCCACTTTATGTATTCATCCTCATAGCTCCCGACAGGGTAGTACTGCTCCTTGATGGCAACCCGAAACGAGTCCCAGGTGGGTGCGGCTGAAAATAGTGAGCCAGTACTTTCATCCTTCTGCTCGTAGTAGGTTTCCCACCAGTCCTTGACGTGGGGGGCTGCTTTGAGAAGAGCAAAAACAATCTTTTTCCGACTCGAAAATTCATGAACAGAAAAATAACCCTCTAGCAGATTTAGCCATTTATCTACGGCATCGGCGTCTATCTGACCCTCGAATATGGGGATTTCAAAATTAACTTGTACCTTAAAGGGTGTGGCGTTTCCAGAGAAGCTGCTGGAAGCCGATGCGCCGCTTCTGGGTAGCCGCTGAAGGATCTGCGCAAAGCTGTCCATCATCGCGTTCCGTTGTCGCTCGGGCGCTTCTTCGAGCAAGATTTTGATGGGATCTCCTGCCCCCTCGTCTTTCTTCTCGTCCGCCATGGGAGGCCGTCGGGGTTTGCGAGGTTGGTCTTGCAAAGGTTCAACCAGTTCAAGCCCTAACTCCTTATATCCCAACCTTGTTGGGGACATGCAAAGAAAAACAAAGAAAAAGCAGACCGCTCTAATACCACTGATCCAGATTTAAACAGGAAACGCAATAAAATACAGAGATAACCATATACACAAAGATGCAGCGGAAATAATACTTCATTTCATTAATGGAAAATACTGAAATATGCTTACAATCAGAAATGGAAATAAACTAGCTAGGGCGATGGTAGCTATCTCTGAGAAGAGATGTGATGGCTACATGCCTCTGAACTGACTTACAATGAGGCTCGAAGGCCTATTTATTGTTTGAGACACAATGAAAAAACCCTTCACATTCCAAAACCTAACCCTAGGAGATGAAACGCCAAACTGTGGGCCCCGTTTGGGGGTAAGTTGGTACATCAACTTCCCGGGGTCGTAACTTTAGCATTTGATCTCCGTTTGACGCGTACAATAGCTCATTAGAAAGATCTATTCGAGCACTATCATTGTTGGAATGGCAACAACATTTGTCCATTGCATGGACCCATGTTGCCCCTGGATTCCCCAAAAAACGTCGTTTAGGGCCTCAAAACGGCTCCGGAAGTTCAGGACCCGAAAAACTGCTAAAAATAGTAATTTGTGCTACAATTAAGGAAACTGAAAATGCTGAGAAAGATAATGGTGGGGGTCCAGGTGGACTTGGCAGGTGGCCACCAATATCCACCTGGATCAGAACCTCATGTTGGATGTTATCCTTCAAATTACCTATGAAGACATTAGTGAGATGCTCATATGGAATATCAGTTACCTTGATATTCAATCTTTGAAAGTCCTCAATGTGCTCCCCAAGTGAACCCTTTTGTATGAGATTTATCAATTGACTAAAGAAGGCACTACTCCTTGTATCCTCATAATGTGCTAACAATTCCTCCATAAAAATTGTCCAAGTGACAAGTGATTTACGAGGACATAGTCATCAATACCACACAAATTGATTAGGTTCTAAATATAAAGATGCACTGTACACATTTTGCGTGTGCTGCACATTGTTTAGGTCAAATAACTGCTCCATCTATAGTATCCATATTACCGTATCATTTCCATCAAACTTACTCATATCAATATTTCGAATATGGTTGGTATTCAACCCAAATTTAGAGTCTCTAAAATCATGATTCACATTCCTTTTGTTCTCATCATCGGTTTCATGGAATACCTTGTTACCACTAGGAAGCCTTTTCTGTAGCAACTTTGTCAAACCTTCCATGTCCCTTTTTTTTATTTATTCTTTAATCTCGTTCATTTCATTTTTGGTTTCTCTTTGTGAGAGCAAAATTTGTTGCACTTGGTATCGTAATTTTGATATATCATGTTGCATTTCTTCCTCTTCCTCATGTGTCAGAGTAGATATTTCTGAGGGCTTAATCAGTGTGGATTTTTTTTGGTTGGGAGACATTTTGGAACTAATTAATTATATCTATGCTTCACTATGCCCTTTGAATCACTTCAAACTGATTTTTCAAACAAAATTTATGAAAAATTAAAAATACACACCTTTTAAGAGCTTGTCAATCTGGTTGAACTTGAAACTGTTGTATCTATGTGATTTCGGTCTCCCAAGATTTGAAATTGCATCCTGAGGTTTCTCTCTATGTCTTCTTTCCAATGCCGCAAGTCATACCGAGATTGCATTCTTCAAGATAAAGTTATGCTAAATATCCAATGATGATTTGATTATTGTCTGGTTCAATAGAGTGAACTCGTAGGAGATGCCACATGTCACTGTTTCCACCTTCGACCATGAAACTCATATTTGAAAAACTACAATTCATGTGATTTCAATCACTTTTTACGAAATTCAAATATGATGTTCGAAGAGAAAGTTATGACAATTTTCCTCGAAACACATGTGATGGGTCCCATTAATAGGTATATTTTGAGGTTCATTATGCTATCCTCCAGACCTTAGAATTGTCCTTTTCTCACATTAATATGAATTTTTAGTCATAATATGCTTATCAAGAAGAGTAAAAGGTGTTTCTCATAGTATGTGGCCTAATGTGATTAAATTGCAGGAAAAATAAGAATTTTTGAGGTCTTTACTATGCAGGGGGTTGATGGAGACAACCAAGAGAGAACATAGGGAGACTTGTCCACCTCCTTAACTGTCAAACTTAGCTCGAGATCACCAAATCCTCACTCACAATCTCAAATTCACTGACAACCAAGTAACTCCAAGTGCAAGTGAAGCTCAAGGAGGACTAGATCCACAACTTTTGAGTTTTTGGAGGGAACCACTCCTATTTTCAAGGGAGATGCCATCAACTACCTTTTGTATTAATAAACCAACTGAAAGGCTCATGAGGATTCACATTTTTTATTCAGCTAGGAGTAGCTATTAAACCCAGGGTTTGACCTTGTTATTGTTAAATTTCATGTGATATGTGAGAGTACTTTTTCTGCTAATGAGAAGTTTGTTATTGATCTGCATCTGCGCTAGTTCTAGAGCGATGAAACCCTTGGGTTTGGGCCCAACCCAGAGGCTTTAGTTCCTCTTCTATATTTTTGTCTTGTTCTTGTTTCCAAGCATTTCATGTATTTCTTTTATTGCAGTAGATGTTAAGCTATATAAACTTGTGATCGCAAGATTCCCTATCATCTCTCTTGTGGGAAGAGTGATTGGAAGGATTTACAATCTCAATCCAAAAACATTTGCTTATGATTTCTCGGAAATAAATAGATGTTAGTTATCCTTTTGCATGAGTTATTTCTGCAACTTAGGAGGTAGTTTAGTGATTAGAGTAGTGTTGTGAAATAGAACATATGCTAATCAAATTCAACTCATCTTTTCCACCACTTTTTTTCTCACTGTGCTATTGAGCATCTGATGCATGCATTTGGCCAATTGCAGGGTTGTGATTTATCTACAGGAGGGCACACCTTTTCATCTCAACCTGGACTCTCCATCTTCTCCCTTTATCCTTCACACTGCTCTCAAACTCTATTTCCACAATCATTTTATTTAGGCAATTAGGGACACCATGTGCATCCACCTTGGTGCAAGACAAACCTCCGAGAGGTCCTAGGATTGGATAGGAGGCTTCCCCAACCTTCATTCATTCCCTCCTACCTTCATCCATCTTCGGTTGCCCTGAATATTGTAGGGTTTACCCTAGGTACCCTCCTCCAATGATATATTTAGATTTTAATGAGTATATCAATCATAATGACTTCAAGACTCAAACCTAAATATCATTGTTTATCAACCTTATGCCCTAAATATTGTAGGGTTTACCCTAGGTACCATCCTCAAGTGTCATGTTGAGATTTTAATGAGTAAGTCGTTGTAATGAATTCAAGCCTAAAGCTTAAATCTTATTGTTGACTAGCCTATTTCCCTAAATATTGTATGGTTTAACCTAGGTACCATTCTCAAAATGTGAAGAAGTACTTGGGAATACATCTTTGTATATTAACAATAAAATTATTTCATAGCTTTGCACCATTAAAATTGAATTATGAGCACTATAACCTTTGAATAATTTTCTTCATGAGTCAATTGTTGATTGATACTTATTTGGGAAGTTCTTTCAATTTTATTTTATTTTATTTTTATTTATTTTTTTTTTTTTTTCACTTAGCTTGAACGCAACATCAACTTTTGAAGAATTATGAAAGTTAAAGCCCATAACTCCAAGACAATGTGGTGTAATGTTTACTCTGTGTCACCAACTATATAGTATAATTTATGTTATATTTCCAATGCTCAATGTATAACACCTGTAATGTAAGTAATAATATCAATCATCTCATAAGTATTTATTTTTTTATTTTTTCCCTACTACTAGACCAATTATCATTTTTCCCTTAAAGCACTAGACCAATTCTTAGTCTTTTTTTAGTCTCTGCCCTCTCGGTTACAAGGACAATAATAATTGTCTATACTTATTTATATTAATCTTACACAAAATTCGAAGCACTTTTCTTATTTTAAACCAAGATTTGACAATTTATATGATTTTTTGACTTTGATTTTATGTCTTTAAGTTAAATTTGAAGTTTGAGGCCTTATTTGGCCTCTTCTCGAAGCAAGGGCCCATATTATTCACCAAGATCTTAGCTTGAAAGAGACATTCTATTAATAATTTCCTAAACGTCAAGTAACACTAGACCTAACTCTAATGTTACTTCACAACATTAAATGTTAACCCATATTCCATATCCCAGTTACTCATAGTTTATAACCTAATTGGGTTGTGCTACGACCTACACCACCATGCAAACAATGGTGCTCCTCTTATCGTTGTTTGTGTGATGAAGAATGAAGTGTTGTTGTTTCTCCCTCATAATTATTGTTCAAGTTGAAGAATGTAACTAGTGTCAGTAATCGTAATTGTATTTGTCAAAAGAAACTTTATTGTTAAAGAAATTGACATATTAAAGCATGCGTTTCATGCTTGGGTCAATTATTTTTAGGTCTAAGCCTCCATTGTAGGCTTATATGGTTTATGTCAAGAGTCATAGTCCTTGTCATAATGTAAAAGACCCTTCTTGGTCTCCATCTATCAAGAAACAAATTTATTTTAATGTAAAATAGGTCTTTTAGGTCTCCTCCACTAAGTTGGCCTCAATAAGGACAAGCCAACCTCATCAAGGGAATTCAACCACACAGATTCACTATATAAAGGCAACAACTTGACCTCATTTGGAGCACATTCATAACAAGTTCGATATGCAATTGTTGGAGGCAGAAAAAGGGCATGAAATTCAAGGAAGAGGAAGGAAACCCTAATAAAGGAGAAGGAATCCTTTTTCATGCATAAGAAGTTGAATTTTGTCTCTCCTTGTCTCACACGTACGAAATTGTTGGGTTGAGGGAAGGGCCTAAATTGCAGTACTATATTTGGGACGAAATTTTAAAGTAGTTGGGGATCAAAATTTTGGATTGTTACTCGGTTGAAGTTGTTGGAAAAGAAGATACTTTTGGAGTTTGCTGAATTATCTCGGAAGGTTGAATTGGTGGAGGATGAAGGTCTTTTGAGTCTAAGGTCTTGATCTATCTCAATTTGATTTACTAGTGGAAGAGTTTGAATGGGATTTCCCCTATAGAGGTGTTTTAGCCTTGGTTGAGTGCCTACATTTGGTGTCATTGATCTTCATGTTTTGATTTGATGATTTCTTGATGAAACAAAGATCAAATAAAAACATAAAGAGAAGATAATAATACTACAACAATATCACAAGTATATATCAATATAAGATAATCCTTCTACCTTTCTGTTTTTATAACATGATATTAGAGCTAAGGTGAAGGAGGAAAGAAAAAAGCAACTTGAAGGTCTATTGAAAGTAGGGTTAAGGAGGAAGGAACAAAATAAGGATCATATAAGAAGAGGAAACTCCACTATTTATATCAAGGAAATAAGACATGACAATGAAGTCTGAAAATAAGCTAGAAGGAGCCTCCAACTATAGGGCATGGAAGAAGATGATATATCTTATTCTCGCTAAGCATAAAGTTTTGGATCTTGTTCAAGGAAAAGTTAAGAAACCTACAAATGATGTGGGAAAGGAGAAATATAGGGAAACCAAAATCTTGGCCATGAATCTAATAACAGATGGAGTGAAGGAAAATCTAATCCCATACATATCCAATATAGATTATGCTAAAGAAATGTATGAATCCCTCTCCAGGTTATTTACCATCAACAACATTGGTCAAATAACTAGTCTCAAGAATGAAAGAAGAATAATAAAGATGACGAAGGATGGTACTATTTCATCATATTTTGTAAGGATATCTAGAATAAGAGATGAAATCCAAGTTATAGATGAAGTTGTACGAGAGAAAGAACTCGTGATTGTTGCACTACTAGGTCTATCAAAATCTTGTAGCTCTTTTGCACTAGGAATTAGCAATTAGAAAGATAATCCAACCTTTGAACAAATGTGGAATGCATGCAGTCAAGAAGAAGCCTGCATCTCGCTAGTAAGTGACAAAAAGGAAGATGAAGAAAAAACACTTCTAATGGTTACTATACTCATCACAAGGAAAATGAAACATACAAGAAGTTCAGACCAAAGAATAAGGTTCATCTATCAAAGATTGAGTGCTAAAATTGTCACAAAATGGGACATTACAAAAGTCAATGTCCCGAGAATCCATGCAATAAGAAGAGAGAAAGATAACATGCAAATGTTGTCGAGGAAACTCCACCTAAGAAGAACAAGTCTGAAGAATTTGAAGTCAAAGACTTGTTTTCTAAAGTCTCTTAGGGATACTATCCCTTGCACATCCTTATACTTTAAGTTTTGAAATGTTTTCTTGTATGTTTTTTATTTCTATATTTTGTAGATCTAATATATATTTTTAGAACTTTTGACTTATTTTTAAAGGTTTTAAGTATCCCTAAAAAGGATTGGATTAATAGGTATCCTTCACCATTTTACCAAAAGATAAGTTTCTTGTTCCTTGTTTCCTATTTTATGTTTGGTTTCCTCCTCATATCGAGATTTTATTGTATTGTATGCTAATAACCTTTTATTTATATTTTCCTCAATAAGAAGGCTTGCAGAATACACAAAGGTTATGGAGGAAACTTCAAAAGATAGAATTGAATCATGAAAGAAGTTTTGTTGCAAAGGAAGCCCTTCAAGAATTGATGTTTGACAAGGTTTGTTAAATAACAACTCAAGATATGTCACAAATTACAAGATTTGTTGTAAGGATTTGTTTATAGAAAAAGTATGATCTTTTTCTTTTGAAATTTTCATTATATTACTAACTCTCTTATGTGTAGGATTTTTAATCATAAATATTCTTGTCATGGTGATTAATCATTAGATTGAATCTAACCTTATTATACTATCTCTTGTTGTTTTGGTGAAACTCTAACCTTTAGGGTTCAATGTAAAACCCTAGCCTCTTGATGTTAAGGGTATGTCAATGTTAACCCTAGTCTACTAAGGGGTTGTTGATAAAGTCTAGAACATATAGTGAAATCATATTATTTTGAAGTTTATGGTTTTGATAGTGTCATGATAAAACCCTATTTCTTTAGGGTTGGTGAATTAGGGTTTATGAACAAAACCCTTGTAACAACTAAAGTAATATCCTAGGAGTCAAACACTAGGTGTATATTTGTGTGTATGATCGAAACCCTAGCCTGGTGAAAATTGTTGTTTATATAACTTCAATGTATATATGTTTGTATCTTGGGTTTACCTAGTAGATGTTGATGTGAAATGCTAGCACATCCTAGATATGTATATGCGAGTATGCTAACTTAATTGTGTATACTCATGTTTTAGTTTGTGAAATCTAGGGTTTGTAAAAAAACCCAGTAGGAATTGATATTCTAGGACATGATGATATTGTTTTTGATTATTGATATGATTGAGTTTTGATGATGAAATCTAGCGTTTGCAACAAATCCTAGTAGTGTCTAACATGTAATTCCAAAGCATATCGTTGAAACCTTATATATATAGTACTATGATTGGATTGTTATTTGGTTGAATTACTGATATCTAAGGCTTTATGGAGTCTAGGGTTTATGAAAAAGCCCAAGAAAGAAGTTGAAGTCTAGTATGTAAAAGGATGTGACCCTTGTTGATTATGAAACTAACTAGGTTTAGATATTTTATGTCTAAACCTTGAATGTTTTGATTCTTCCATTATAATGACATGATTCTGACATAGTTGACTTCATGCTTCTGTATATTTGTATTTGGTTGTACTTACTATTAAAGTTTTTTAGGTACATAATCTTCAAGACGCTGAAGATGTTCATAAATGAAGATGATAATAATGACAAGCATGATGAAGGAAGCTATAGTAATGATGATGATGAATATGAAATTGATGCCATAAGGAAGAATGAAGCCTTGAAAGGATGAAGTTTATCTGATATTATAAAAGGAGGAAGTTGTTGATCTCCTTAAGTTGAGAACAAGCATGGTTAGAAGAAAAGGTATATCTCCCTGGTTAAGAGGGAGGGAATATTATGATAGTCATAATGAATACCTTGAAAAAAGAATGAAATAGAAGAATGAATAAAATAACTACATATAGATGTCTGTGAAAAAGAAATACTGAAGTTGTATTTGGTGCTACTGATGAAGTGAAACAAGAAAGTTTTAGACAAGTTGTATTTGGATAACTTGATGATGATATAAGTATCATAAGGATGATTGAGGACCCCGAAGGTTTGTGTTTACTTCTATATATTTTTGAAGGTTTAATACTAATTGGGGTTGTGAATGTACAACAGCTCTCCTTAAAAAGGTTAAACGTTTTAAGCATGTTTAGAGTGGTGGATATATATATATGATTTTGTTGATAATGAGAGATGAAGCATATTGTGGCAACAAGATGCTTAGGATGAAATCTGGTTGGCCTACGTGTTGATTCCTAGATCCCAAAGTAGGGAGGGTGGCATTAGTCATGGAGCTCCGACCTTGGATACATACCTAGATCCTTGGGTTGGTGTTAGAGCTTAAAACATTGATGGTACCTAAAGTGGCTAAAGCTTGAGTACACCTTAGTCCCACCCTATTAGAGTACCCTCATAAGATATCTAATATGTAACACTACATGAGTTGTGAACTCTTCATAGAGTATATAATTTTGAGATCTTCCATGTAACTTTGTATGTATGTAACTATGGATACCTCCCTAGTTGAGAGGGAGTGTTGAAGAATGTAACTGTCAACCTTCATAATTGTATTTGTAAAAAGAAATTTATTTAAAGAAATTGACTTATTAAAGCATGAGTTTGATGCTTGGGTCAATGATTTTGAGGTCTAAGCCTCCATTGTAGGATTATAGGGTTTATGTCAAGAGTCTTAGCCCTTGTCATCATGTAATAGACTCTTATTGGGCTTCATCTATCAAGAAAGAATTTCTTTTTAATGTAAAATAAGTCTTTTAGGTCTCCTCCACCAAGTTGGCCTCATTAAGGGAATTCAACCTCATAGATTCGCTATAACTCAACCTCATTTGGAGCAAATTCACAGCAAGTTCGATTTGTAGTTTCCGGAGGCAGAAAAAGGGTGCGAAATTCAAGGAAGAGGAAGGGAACCCTAGAAAAGGAGGAGGTATTTATTAAGCATAATAATTCTAATTTTCTCTTCTTCTCTCACACTTGCGAATTTGTTGGGTTGATAGCAGTGCTAAAATTGTAATATTGTAGTTGGACCGAAATTTTGAAGTAGCTATGGATCAAAATTTGGATTGTTGCTGGGCTGAAGTTGTTGGAGGAGAAGACACTTCTCGAGTTTACTGAATTATCTTGGAAGTTTGACTTGGTGGAGGAGGAAGGCCTTTTGGGTCTAAGGTCTTGATCTATCTCAATTTGATTTACTAGTGGAATAGTTTGACTGGGTTTTCCCCTATAGAGGGGTTTTAGCCCTACCTGAGTACCTACATTAAGTGTCGTTGATATTCATGTTTTGATTTGATGATTTATTGATGAAACAAAGATAAAATAAGAACATAAAGAGAAGATAATAATACTACAAGAATATCACAAGTAATTATAAATATAAGAGAAGATTTCAGCCTTTTTGATTTTCTAACATGGTATCAGAGCTAAGGTGAAGGAGGAAAGAAAAAGGTAGCTTGAATGTCTATTGAAAGTAGGGTGAAGGAGGAAGGAACAAAAGAAGGATCATATAAGAAGAGGAAAGTCTACTATTTATATCAAGGAAAGAAGATAAGACAATGAAGTCTGAAAACAAGATGGAAGGCACCTTCAACTACAAGTCATGGAAGAAGAGGATATGTCTTATTCTCGCTAAACATAAAGTTTTGGATCTTGTTCAATGGAAAGTTAAGAAAGCTACAGATGATGCAGGAAATGAGAATTACAGGGAAACTAAAATCTTGGCCATGAATCTAATAGTAGATGGAGTGATGGATAATTTAATCTCACACATATCCAATATATATTCTACTCAATAAATGTATGAAGCCCTCTCCAAGTTATTTACCATCAAGAACATTGGTCAAATAACTATTCTCAAGGATGAACTAATAATAATAAATATGATGAAAGATGATTTTTCTTCATCATATTTTGTAAGGATCTCTAGAATGAGAGAAGAAATCCAAGATATAGATGAAGTTGTACCAGAGAAAAAACTCGTGATTTTTGCACTACTAGGTCTATCAAAATCTTAGAGCTCTTTTGCATTAGAAATTAGCACTTGGAAAGATACTCCAACCTTTGAAAAAATGTGGAATGCATGTAGTCAAGAAGAATCCCACATCTTGCTAGTAAGTGACAAAAAGGAGGATGAAGAAAACAACACCTCTAATGCCTACTCTGTCCATCACAAGAAAAAGGGAACATATAAGAAGTTCAAAGGACCAAAGAATTAGGTGATCTATCTAAGATTGAGCGCTACAATTGTCACAAAATGGCACATTACAAAAGTCAATGTTCCGAGAATCCAAGAAACAAGAAGAGAGAAAGAGAACATGCAAATGTTTTCGATGAAGCTCCACCTAAGAAGAACAGTTCTGAAGATTTTGAAGTCAAAGACTTGTTTGCTAAAGTCTCTTAGTGATACTATCCCTTGCATATCCTTATACTTTAAGTTTTGCAATGTTTTATTGTATGTTTTGATTTTTAGAGTTTGTATATATAATATATCTTTTTAGAACTTTTGAATTATTTTTAAAGATTGCAGGTATCCCTCAAAAGGATTGGATTAAGAGGGATCCTTCACCATTTTAGCAAAAGATAAGTATATTGTTACTTGTTTCCTCTTTTATGTTTGGTTTCCTCATATTGAGATTTGCTTGTATTGTGTTAGGCCCCTATACCAATAAGTGTCATATGTCATGATTGACTTGATGCGTTATGTAATATGTTCATACATTTTCTTGTTGCAAAGGTTTTCCATATTTTTGAAAAAAAATCAAGAAAATTAAAAAAATGTAAAGAGGGTATACTCTAAAAGAAAAATCAAAGGGTAAAAAGAATAAAAGATGGTCAAAAAATGAAAGAAAATGAACCCCAAACAAAAGATAGACCAGGAAAGTTTGCAAGTCTAAATGCCACTACTTTTTCACTTTGTGTAATAAACAATTATGTGCAACTTGTCACTTATACCACAATTCATGAATAGTCAAACTGTTTAAACTTGGCTAATTCATTTTCAATTTCATGTCGTAGAAATAGAGAATAAATATCTGACCAAACCGTGTAATCTTGGCAGATAAGTCGATAGGTAGAGTAAATAAAAAGGAGCTCAACAGTTTAATTTGAGCCCTTAGATGTAATGAGTACAAATTTAGAAAGGCTTTACCATGTAAAAGAAAAGGAAAATTTGATAAGGGTTTTCTAGTCTAAGTGCACCCTAATAAAGAAGAAAAGATGCTAGGTTAAAGTAGGTAGGGTAGGTAGATGATGTTGCAGAATTATATGTGATGAATGATGACTCTAAGTATGTTAATATTTTACTTTCATCACAAGGCTAAGGCATACAGTACATTGAAAGCATCTCAAGCAAGACAAAGTCAAAATAATTAACTCCCCTTCTCATTTTCCCTAATTATTCACTAATTTCCCTTAAGTACTAAGGTATTTTCTAAATTGGAGGGGCTCAGAGCATTTCTCTGACTTCTAGAGGGGCCGAACCCTTGGCCCAATAATTCAAAAGCCTAAGTACTTAAAACCATTCATAAATCATTCATTCACCTTCATAAGTCTTTTCCTAAATAAAATCTTATTTTACTTAGGAAAATTACACAATGTCTCATAAAAACCCTTTTTCACTTAAGCCTAAGTTAAATACACTAATCAAATGTTTTATACTTAATGCTTTTCATTTCATTGTCATATTAATTTTTAACTTATATTATATAAATCCCTGATAATGTTTACCCTTTCCCGTATTATATAAATATGAAAAACCCTGAATTTCCATATATCCCACCCTTGGTTAATTATAGCCGTAATACATCCTACTTGGGATTAATTAGTTAATCCGTGACTAATTAACAACCCATAAATCCCCCGCCGCATCAATATGGGATTAATTAACCCTTTTGGTTGATTAATAACCTTCCCCGACCTATCCCGCCACTCCCGATACGATTTAATTAACCCTTAATCATATCGGGCCCGCCTTGTTAAACTCCCTCATATCACACCTTCCGTTAACCGTCCGATCACATCCTCCAGATCTAATGGCCATTATGAATATCGCGCGACCCTTTGTGACCGCGCGTTAGAGCGCGATCACAAAGCTATTTTGCATAGTGCCTCTGCCACGCGTCGAAAGATCGGTGGAATCGCTGGCTCCAGGTTTATTACCACCCGTCCCCAAAAGCGGTGCGATATGAAACCGCTTACCGGCCTCCCGCATATGACAAAAACGTCATGTCATTCGCCATTGACATCATCCGTCTGTAAACCAAAAAACCCCGACAACCCTTGATTTTGTAAATAAAATAGACAAGTCATTTTCGCTGTTTTGTACTGTAAACCTGCGCGCCCATGCAAAAGAACGTCGAGGTCAACAGTTCGAAGTTTTCAGCCGCCAATCCACTCAAAAAATCTCACCCGACGTAGCCCAGAGCCTTTTAGCCACTACCAGTACCTGTTATTTCACTGTTCATTCCTCGAACTTAGGTATTTATCCAATTCTCGACGAAACCCTACAAATTGTAGTTTTCCATTGTAAATTGACTGAAAAGGACCAAATTTATAATAATTCAGTTATTATTTTCGTCAATTAAGTCCCCATAGCCCCTTTGTTCCCTATTTCAAAAAGAAAACCTAAATTGCCTTTTTGAATCCACAAGAGCCAGAAATGGAAACCTCGGCGGTTTTGAATGTTGCACTTATAAATGCTCCTCATAAATATTTGGACTACCTACCTTTCGTAGACCAGGACTTCCAAATAAAAGACCTTGCCACTGATAAAAATCACTTCAAAGACTTTTTCCAAAGTAGAGATAATTATTTGAATGGCTCTGACGTTCTGGGACTGTGGGAATCCAATCTTCCTATGTACTTTCTCACCTGAGTCCATGTTTTCCTTGATATAATTCATCAATGCCATGCAAATTATGACCCTAACCACATATCATTTAGGTCTCCCAGCCAAACAATCCTTTTCCTAATAACTACTGAATCCATCAATGAAATGTTGCAATTTCACCCCAGTCAATCTCTCACTCCCATTTCCATTGGATATTTACTTGAGAAATCAACTCAATTATCCCAATCAGAACTTAATTGCATCTGTTAGACTTTCATGTTGCAGAAACATCAGCCTAAGGGCCCATCTCCTTATCTGCAAACTTTCTTCACAGAAATGGGAAGACTCATTGTCGATATGATATATTTAATTATGGGATTCAATACTAGTCAGTTTGTTGATGAGATAACCCTAGTGTTATTGTCAATTTTTACTCGTGGATAGCCCCCTGCTGTGAAGTATGATTATTCCTCCTATATTGCTAATAAGATTCATGATCAGTGCTTGAGACTGGAAAATGAAGGAGTTTTCAAGTATACCACCTTCATATATCATCTCATGCTGTATGATCAGTCAGAAAACTTCCTTTCCCTGTCATGAAACTTGATACTAAAGGCAATCCAAGGTATGTTATTTTTTGGAGTTCCATCTTCCATGATTCCCCTTACTCCTATAATGAGTTCATTGATCAGTTTGTTCATCCAGAAACTACCTTATTGACAGGGATTTCCCCTTCTAGGATCAATGGTGACATTAAGAGGATCCTTCAGCTCTCTAAGTAGTACATAATAGGTGATTGGTATTTATACAAGAACCATACAGAAATTAGGGTATACGGGTGTGAGCTCTGCCCTTTCAAGTTACCAAAATATGTTCCAATTAGACTGTTTACATTGGAATATTTCAGACAAATGATAAATTCAGACATGGTTCATTTTTGCAAAGTAAAAAAGAAAGCACAACTCAGAATCAAGAATCAATTAGGCTCTTTTGTCTGCAACACTAGGAAAGCATGGAAAGAAGCTGAAAGAATTTTAGAATATCACCTTAAGTTACACAAGAGTTTTGGTTGGATGCCATATGACCCTCATAGCTTCATATGTGATAAAAGAATGAAGAATAGGCTGTCACCATATATACACCATAGAATCCCAGAGATTGAACAATTTTCTAATATGGAAGAATGGACGGAAGGGACCCTAGTAGAAACTGATAATGAACAGGTCAATATAGAAAATGTTATGAGGGATCTTGAGAAAACACTTGACCTGGATTATTTTGGGTAGGTATGATTTGAGTCTTCTCAGAGGTCAGGGATTAGTGCTTCTACAATTGAAACCTCTCAGCAGCACTCACATGATACCAACACACCATTTATAGGAACATCCAAGGGAAAGGGGCCAGAGACCAGCACTCAAACCACAAAACAATCTATAATGTCTAAGTAGCTTGAAACTTCTAAGGAACAGGATCAAATGCAGGCTCCTCCAACTCAGGGCAATGAGGGAGAACCCCCAATCCTGCAAACTCCTCTGAATGAGGAAAAGAATAAAAAGAGAGATAGGGAAGTAGCTACCCCTGCCAATGGACCCTTAGAACAACATGGTGCTAAAAGGCATAGGTTAAATCCTCTTTCAGAGGAGGAATTTATTGAAGAGACTACTGATAGTCAAAGGAAAGGAGTAGATAGTCATCAAACTTTCCCAGTAGGTGGGACATCTACTAGCTCGTAGAGACAAGAGCTAGAGAGACAACAAAGTGTAGAGGTATCATCTTTCAGACCACCAGGAAAGGAAATTTCAGATATCAAAAAGAAGTTTATAGAAATAAAAGCCAGAAATGATCCATTGAGGATCCAGGTTTACAATCAATATTTGAAAATGGCTCCCACTAATCAAAACAGATTAATGTCAACCTATGACATAAAAGAAGGAAAAATGATAATGAGTTATTTCAAACCTAAAGTGCAACAACCTCAATCAACATCAGATTACCTTAGAACTAATTTTGAGGTCGTGGCAAAGGACATTCATCCTTTGGACCAAATTGAATTGCACAAACAGACAGGGGAGATGATCTATTCTGCATTGACTGGTAAGGCTATGATGGCCCAAATATTGGAAAATTCTTTGAATAATACAACTGCCCAATTACAGTTGGACAAAGCCTCCTCACAGGCTAAAGATAATATAATAAAATCTTTAGAAGAATTGATCATTGGGTTGGGTGATGATCCACAAGATGTGAAGGATGCAGAAGCCTTAATTAAAAAGAAAGATGAAGACATAGCTACCTTAAGAAAGCAACTAAAGTTTCCTCCTTCAAAACATCCATAGACTGCTGAGATCATAAAGCAAAAGTCTGAAGAAGAGCTGATGGACTTACTCTTAAAACTTAATGAACGACTGAATGAGACAGAGCAAGAATTAGAAAAATCATTGAAGGACAAGCAGGGAGAGTCGACCTCTCAGCTTCCCAATGTGATACCAATAGTCTCAACTGCAGTCCCTTCAACCCTTAGAACAACTTTGGCTCCAAATTCTCCCTTAGTCACAGCAGAGCTGGTCACAGGTACAACAACAACAGGAACAACTTGAACAACACAGGAAAATACTTCAAATTTGAGCACAGAGGCACTGATAAGATCAATGGAGGAGATGAAACTCCAAGTTTCAGAGTTACAAAAGGTAAACGAACAATATGTTGCCTTAGAACAAAGGTATGATCTTTCAAAGATAAATGTTGCAGAAAAGACAAGGGAAATTAAAGGATTAGAAAACAAGGTAAAATCATTAGAAAAAGACCTTACATTTGACAATCCCTTGGCAGATATTAGAAATATTATTTGGGCCAACATCACTCAGTCAATAAATGATGTTTGGCCATCGATTCAGATAATTTTTGAGCAAATTGATTTGGTAAAGGCAGCTCGAGAAGAAATTCAGAGAACAAGAGTGGAATTAGGAAAGATGCCTGACCAAGCCACCATGCTCATAAATTTATTGAATAATAAGAATAAGTACCAGCTTGAAGAACTAGGCATTGAAGACAGAACATGGACTATTCTGGAAGTCAAAAGGGTATTAACTAAAAGGTTTATGATGCAAAATTTAGAAAGAAGATGCCAGGATATGCAGGAGGAAATTAATGCTTTTATGGAGAAATTTGGTATTTTGCAGAACAAAGGACTATCTAGTCCTTTAGTTATAAATGATAAATTGATGAGGCACATAGATTATATTGACAAACTAGATCAATATGCAAATAATCAGGAAGGTTCATCAACAAGCACATTAGCACCAAAGGCACTGCCTATAGACAGAGTTCTCTATGACAATCTAGAGAACCTCTTCTATGTCGAGCATGAACTAAAACACATGTTTCCAATTCAGCCTACCTTTTTCAGGTACACCGAAACTGATGAAATCCTCAGAAAACTTCAAAAAACCAGAATACCACAGCCAAAATGGTGGGAAGAAATGTTAGAAATTTTGTAACTAGTCCTTGGTAAAATGTAAATTTTTGTTTTTACTACAACCAATGATGGTAAAGAGGATAAACATAGATCAAACAGGTAAAGAGTATCAGAGAAGGTCAAAGTGTATCAGTAAAAATATAAAAGTAGAACAATCAACACCGAATTACATCAAAGACAACAAGATGCCAAATCATAGGGCCTAACTCCAGCACACTCTCATGAATAGGGGTAGAAAACCATCTGTTTGCCTCTATCTATTATCTACGAGACCATCTGTCTCTATTTTTATGTAACATATGGTTAGTCATCCCTCGAAACGTCGACCAATATAAAGATGGGCACTGTGGAAAACTCGAACTCCTCTCATAAACCACACCACAGTAATCTACAATCCAATATATCTCACTTTGTTATGAGATATTTTATTGTAGATTTTTTTGTATAAATACTCCCTCATTTGGAGTATTGAGTGTGGATTCTTAGACATTGCTATAAAACTGATTATTTTGGAATAAAGTGCTTTTGGAAAAATCTTGCATGGCTGGCTGGATGAAGAATTAATACAAAGGACTTTTCACAGGATTCATGTGCAATACACCAGACAAATAAGTATTTTATAACTCATGTGTTATTGTTCTCTTGTTTAAATATTTCAATTATGTTTCATATCTGAATATTGAAACGAAAAAGCTTAATTCAGAAAGTGCTTCAGTGCAATCTGTTTTCAATTGTTTTTATTCTTGATGTTTTTTTCTAAACTGGCATAAGCAGTGAATTCTTAATTGCTCCTGTTTCCTAGTTTATTCATTTTGATCATTTATCAAAGAATTCTTAATTTCTCTTTATCGGTGATCATTCAAGTTCTCTTCTCTTAAAACATGTTGAAGGATTCTTAATTGCCCTTCATCCCTTTGAAGTCCATCCCATCCTATCAAGTTATCATTTGTTCCTTGTTTTAGCTATCTTTCCCTGTGAAGCCATCCTTTGCTGAGAAACCAAATCCAGTTGAGCCATTTTCTTTTGACTCCATTAACCCAATGTCATGAAATATTCAGTTCCTACCCTCTACTATTGAATTTCACCACCAAACCCAATCAAAATCCCAAAGATTTCATAACTAGCCTAAAACCTTATAAAACAAAGCTAAACCTTAAAGAGAGAGTCCTCTCTAGGTACATATTGGCTAGATTCTGTACCCAAAAGTTGATTTGTGGTTACCTCAGACCCCTTTCATCTTCTTACAACTTCTAGGAAAATATGAGTGATAACATATTGGCGACTCGACTGGGGAACGAAAATTTGTTGTTATTGCTGTTCACTTTATAAACTACAGACGGAGCCTGAAGTTATCCAGGTAGCCTTCAAACCGCTCTTGCTCAACAAGTGCATAAGTAGATTAATGCTGCTTCAGTCTATCTCAGGTCTAGTTTATGAACTGAACATGAACCAGTTCCTCAGTCAAACAAATATTGAGTAATGTTTTAAATTCAAATCTGAAACATCTTAAAGAAATCACATAAGTTGTTGTTGATATTAATTTAGAAAATCAAAACCAAGAAATTTGGCTTCAGAAAGAACTCGTTACACTAGGTCAAATCCTGATCCAAATCCACCATCTGTGTTTGAGAACCCCAATTTGATTCCTAGAATTCTTAGGAGACAGGAAAGTCAAGAAAGTACTGCTAGTTCTCGACCCATCTACCAATCAAGATCCTGTCTTGTTAGGTGGATTTACCTCGAGGACAAACCCTTTGATGAGCAATTTGAAACCTATTTGTTGGAAACATTTTCTGAATCTGAATTGATCCATTTGGTTCCAGACCCAATATTTATTGAAGAGTTACAATTTGAAGCTGTCAGTTCCTCAATTGACAGACATTTACAAAGTTCAATACAATCTGAGCTTACTTATGAAGGAACACCTGATCCCTCTACAATCACTGGTGCTTCTGCAAGTTCCTCACCATTTCCTCATACATCTCAACCCCAAATTACTCCACCACAAACCCCTCCTTCTACCCCTCCATCCACAACCCAAATCCCCATTGTTACCCCCACCTCAGTTGTTGTTCCATCACCACCTGCAACCATGGCAAACAAGTATACCCCTCTGGTTTTACCAGCCAATTTAGGTGCCATTCCTCAAGACTATCAAAGTAAAATCACTCCATTTGATGGTACTGGTACCTACATAGCTCATCAACATACCAAAAAAATGTATGACTACTTTGAAATATATGAGATTGATACTGATGATGTAAGAATGAGGATACTTGTTTAGAGTCTAACTAGTGAAGTCAGAACCTGGTTTAGGGCTCTAAGAGCAAACAACATAGATAGCCTAGAAACCCTTTATACACAATTCTTGAATCGTTGGGAGAAAAAGAAAGATCCTTTGCAGATCTTATCCGAGTATGAAAACTTCAAGAAAGGAACGCAAGAAACTATGCAAGATTACTGCACTAGGTTCAATGTTGTTTACAATGCTATTACTCAAAACCTTAGACCCCCACTTGATTTGGCCCTAATCAAATTCCCAGATGGATTTGATTCGGATATGGCTTTTCAGCTAAGGGAAAGAGCCCCTAGAACTTTAGAAGAGATGCAAAGTATAGCTTTCAGTGTCGAAGCTAACTTGATGTCTAAATGTGCCAAGGTTAGGAGTGAAAGAAGGATACCATTGAAAGAAGAAGCTTCACCTGTTGAACAGAAATTGGATGATATAATCAAAGGGATGGAAAGACTGGGAGATAGAGTGGAAATAATAGAAATAAAATATCCTTGGTATGGTTAGCCACCCAACACAGGAAGGAATCCAAATTTCCAGAAAAACCAAAACCAGAACCCTGGAAAGACTAGCCCAGATCAAAACATTAGACCCCCTTTCCAGGAAAATTATGTAGAAGCTCCCAGCTCCGAAGATCCACCAGAATACACTCAGATAAATCTAATGGGACTTAAAAATGAAGGAGAAGTCTTCCTAACTCAAGATTATCAAGAGGCCCACATTCTCAAACAATTTCAAACTCAGTCAGGAGAATCGTTTGACTTCAGGGAGGGATATGACACAACCATCTACGAAGTGCACAAGCAATATAACTTAAGGAGTAGAAGAATTGATGTTCCTGAAAGAAACAAACAAAAAGCTCCAAAACAACCTATCAAAAAGAAATCCCTCCACATGTACAAATTTTGTCTAGATCAATAATAACACATCTAACGCTATAATTGAAGATGTTTCTAACAGTCAACAAAATAATAGTCATTCCTCCACTCCTCCTCCTTCCAAAGGAAATGTGGAAGAACCCCCAGAAGTTGATTTAGGAGAAACTGATAATCATAACCCTACTCCTGAAAAGGAGAAAAACATTGAAAATATAGAAAGTAAAGAGAATCCCACAGTTTGAAACACAAAAGCCCAGACATAAAAACCTTTCAATTTGGAAATTGAAGTAGGTAAGCTAAATATTGTTGTTCCATTGTCAGAGTTAGCCAAACATGATGCCTATCGAAGTCAAATCAACAGATCACTGAACATCACTAGAACTGAAGATTCTGTTAATGTTTTTGATGACCAACCAGAACTAATCTTTGGCCCTGAAGTAAATAGGAAACATTTAGAAGGAAGTGCTCCTCCCTTCTATGTAAGCTTGAATATTCATGATAAAATCCTTCACAATGCCATGTTTGATTCTGGGGCATCTCACAACCTAATGCCCAAGTTAGTAATGGAGAAATTAGATCTTGACATCACTAGAACATATAAAGATCTCTTTTCTTTTGATTCAAGTCGAGTGAGATGTTTAGGACTAATAAAATACTTGTGTGTTTCTTTAGTTCAATACCCTGCCAAAACAATCCTAATGGATATAGTATTAGTAGATATACCTCCAAAATATGGAATGTTATTATCCAGGTCCTGGGGTGCTAAGCTTCAAGGATCACTTCAATTGGACATTCTTATGCTACTATCTTTGTTTTCGGCCAACCTAAGAAACTATACAGAGAGACATTAATGAAACATGTAGTAAGTAGTCAGGAAAAACCACAAAATTTCCCTATCTACTTAGTGCACTATGATATGGATTCATTTATTCTATACAATGTCAGAACCAATCCTACCAACAATGAACAAGTTTTTGCAACAGACCCAAAAGAAATTAAAAAAGGAAAAACAAATGTTCAGATTTAGGAAATCTCAGATACCAATGATGATTCGAACAACAAAGAAAAATCAGATCAAAACAAAAAACTAAATCCTCCTGCTAAACAAATTCCCACCACCCTTGACACGGATTATGTCCATGAAATTCTTTGGCATTTAGAATTTGATGGTTCAGTCAATAAATTAGGGGTTGGAGCAAGAATTTGGGTGCATAACTTAGAAAATGACCATGCTGAAGGCCATGCCTACAGATTAAATTTTAAGGGCAACAATAATATGGTAGAGTATGAAGCTCTTTTGCTTGGACTTAAACTTATAAAAAGATTAGGAGAAATTAGGGTATCCGTCATAGGGGATTCAGAGTTAATCATAAAACAGATTAATGGGAAGTATTTAACTAGGGATCCTATATAAGGATACTATAGGGAAACAATTATAGAGATTCTTAATACTTTTTTGGAAACTAAGCTTGCTGTAGTACCTAGGAAACACAATTTACATGCTCACAGTCTGGCCATGTTTCCCAGCACCTATAAATTACCTTTCGAACCTAATAATCATTCCACTGCTAAAATTAGGCATAGGCCAGCTATCCCTGACAATCTGAAGAACTGGCAAGTTTTCGAAAGTGATGAACAGATTAACAACTTTCTAACTTTGGACAAAGAATTTTCTCACAGTCATATAGATGTTGATACAGATAGTAACACTAAACAAATAGATGAGGTACATGCCAACATTTTAGAAGAAAGTTAAATTCAAATGCTTCACCCCACAACTTTCACAAAGCAGGAAGTTCAAGACTTAAAACAGATGGACATATAGAAATTTTGAATAATAAACACATATTCAATGGAGATTATCTTGATCATGTACTATTGCAGAATACATACACAATACATAAGCTCCTCTACGTTGATCATCAATATAGCAACATTAATAACAATAAAACATCAAGAGCATGCACACATTAACACAGTATGTAACTTGGGGAAAGCTTACAGCTGAAAACCCCACACTATCTGTATATTAATGATTGAGAACATGTAACATTACAATAGTCAATACTTCTCACAAGTATCCAGCATTATCTCCACCTGTTACACACAATACAACTCATATCTGATCTCCAAAATCTATTCCACTGCTTGCCTGCCTCCACTGCTCAATACCTGCTCAAGAATGGATGAGAATGGTTGAACCAAACTCGTATTTACCTCAAAAGAATCACTCACACTGGGAATCACGTGAGCAGAAGCTATAATCACTTGGTATTGGCCAATTCTTATTGGCATAACTCAATCCCATTGATCGCAAATCCTCATGCACAACTATAGTCACAACTGATAGCAATCTGATCCTCTAACACTTGTCCCTGTTGAACTGAACATGCACTGACATGCAACTAAGTTAACTAATGTATTCTTTAGTTGAATTATGAGTTAATAATTAGTTTAACAACTCATCATTATTCTATTTGTAGTTAGACTACTTACAACTAGTTTAACCAAGTCAAACTGAACATAACTCCATCAACTCCATAATCAACTCCACCAAACTCAACTGATTGAGTTCTAACTGAAGTCATGCATGCAACAACTCAACTGACCCACAAAGAAAACGTATTTCCTTCTGACGGCTGTATGTGCCACATCTGTAGCTCAAACTGAAGTGCTCCAAGAGAATAAGATAAAGTTTATAGTCTAAATATTATTATAAGCTAATAATATTTGACTGCTCTATAATTAGACTTGATAGTGTCACTGCTGTTGTCTAAAAATAAAAGTCCATCTATTTTTTCCAACTTGACCAATCATACATAAACAATATCTTGCAACTCATAGACATGATCCATATGTCTAAAAATAGACTTTGCGCCATAATTTGCCTGCGGGCCCACTTAGTGAAGGTGACTCTTTTCACTAAGCTCCATCATCTTGTTGCAATCTCAACATTCTGCTTTAGCTTTAGATAATGCAATGGAACTTTGTTTCTTACTGAACCAAGATACCAATCTAGACCCCATAAAGAATGCTCCACCAATAGTGCTTTTTCTGTCATCCACGCTTCCTGCCCAATCTGCATCTGTATATGCATGAAGTGTGAGATCTGCATTTCTAGGATACCATAAGCCATAGTTTTGTGTTCCTTGAACATATTTGAAGATCCTCTTAACTGC
>APFE030225298.1:5858-42988 GCA_000404065.3 Pinus taeda | reverse complement strand
GAAGCAACAAAATCAAAGTATGATTCTTTATTTCAAAATCTCCATCATGATGTACAAACCAACTTTAAGATTACAAATGGAACTCTAAGATTACAAATGAAGATTCTAAGATTACAAATGAAGGAGATTATACTCCTATTTATACAATGGAATGAGATAACAAACTCATAATGATGATCCACTAATCCCTCTTTTAGTTTCATACATCTCTCAACCATCTAGACACATAACTCCCTTTTGTCCTTGATCTTCTCCATGAGGTTTATCTTCTCAAATTCGAATTTGATCCTTCAAGGCCACACAAAGGTGTCTTGAAAGCTTCCTTGGCACCTACACATGTCACAAAAACAACCCACTTTCCATATATAAAGTAAAATATAATATTTTCTAATATTTAATCAGAATTTCTCTCAAAAATCTTAAAAAAAAATAATTATTTGGAAAATAGAAATGAAGACCCATTAATGGTGAATATATCGGGAAAATGGATGGACAAGGGGTGAATAGTGAGTGATATAATGGAAGCATAGGTGAAAAATGTATGGTAATGAGTGATATTTGTATGACATTTTTGGAGCCCAACAAAGCTCAAGTGGAACCTAATGATATCCAAAGGAGGATAAATCAGACCATCAATTTACAGTAGACTAGAGAGGATGTGTACCAAAGATCCCAAATATGGCAGGAAAAGCTCAAGAAGATATTTGACAGAAGAACCAAGGCAGAAGATTTCCACCTTGGAGATAAAGTGCTAAGATGGGATTTCATAAGAGAAGATAAGGGGAAACACGAGAAGTTTGACTTCCCATGGAAAGGACCATATATTATCCATGCCCTACAAGGAAACAATACATATTTTCTAAAAAACTTGGATGGCACAGAAGCATAAGAAGGGCCAGTCAATGGTTGAATGCTAAAACATTACTTTGATCCTACTTATTAGGATTTATCATGATGATTAACATGCACATACTATATCCTTTGTAATGTTACATTTTTGATTGGACAGTAACTTTTGGAGTTGAAGCCCGAAGAGAAGGCCCTAAGCTTCAGAAGTACCATTGTCATTCATATAATAAAGCAACAAGAAAAAGAAGATTGTAGAATACAGTCAAAGTCATTCAGAGGCCATCTGATCTACTATTCTTGACTTTCCACCAGGGAAAGCCATCCTCAAGTGGAGTCACTGTTAGGCCCTATACTAATAGGTGTCATATGTCATGATTGACTTGATGAGTTATGTAATATGTTCATACCTTTTCTTGTTGCAAAGGTTTTCCATATTTTTGAAAAAAAATCAAGAAAATTTAAAAAATGTAAAGAGGGTATACCCTAAAAGAAAAATCAAAGGGTAAAAAGAATAAAAGATGGTAAAAAAATGAAAGAAAATGAACCCCAAACAAAAGATAGACTAGGAAAGTGTGCAAGTCTAAATGCCACTACTTTTTCACTTTGTGTAATAAACAATTGTGTGCAGCTTGTCACTTATGCCACAATTCATGAATAGTCAAACTGTTTAAACTTGGCTAATTCATTTTCAATTTCATGTCGTAGAAATAGAGAATAAATATATGAACAAACAATGTAATCTTGGCATATAAGTAGATAGGTAGAGTAAATAAAAAGGAGCTCAACAGTTTAATCTGAGCCCTTGGATGTAATAAGTATAGACTTAGATAGGCTTTGCCATGTAAAAGAAAAGGAAAATTTGATAAGGGTTTTCTAGTCTAAGTGCACCCTAATAAAGAAAAAAAAATGCTAGGTTAAAGTAGGTAGGGTAGGTAGATGATGTTGCTGAATTATATGTGATGACTGATGACTCTAATATGCTAATCTTTTACTTTCATCACAAGGCTAAGGCATACAGTACATTGAAAGCATCTCAAGCAAGGCAAAGTCAGAATAATTAACTCCCCTTCTCATTTTCCCTAACTATTCACTAATTTCCCCTAAGTACTAAGGTATTTGCTAAATTGGAGGGCCTCAGAGCATTTCTCTGACTTCTAGAAGGACCGGACCCTCGGACCAATAATTTAAAAGCCTAAGTACTTAAAACCATTCATAAATCATTCATTCACCTTCATAAGTCTTTTCCTAAGTAAAATCTTATTTCACTTAGGAAAATTACACAATTTCTCATAAAAACCCTTTTTCATTTAAGCCTATGTTAAATACACTAATCAACTGTTTTATACTTAGCGCTTTTCATTTCATTGTCATATTAATTTTTAACTTATATTATATAAATCCCTGATAATGTTTACCCTTTCCCGTATTATATAAATATGAAAAACCTCGAATTTCTATATATCTCGCCCTTGGTTAATTATAGCCGTAATACGTCCTAATTGGGAATAATTAGTTAATCTGTGACTAATTAACAGCCCATAAATCCCCCGCCGCATCAATATGGGATTAATTAACCCTTATGGTTGATTAATAACTTTCCCCGACCTATCCCGCCACTCTCGATACGATTTAATTAACCCTTAATCATATCAGGCAGTTAAACTCCCTAATATCGCACCTTCCGTTAACCATCCGATCATGTCCTCCAGATCTAATGGCCATTATGAATATCACGCGACCCTTTGTGACCGCGCGTTAGAGCGCGTTCACAAACCTATTTTGCACAGTGCCTCCGCCACGCGTCGGAAGATCAATGGAATCGCTGGCTCCAGGTTTATTACCGCCCCTCCCCAAAAGCGGTGTGATATGAAACCGCTTACTGCCCTCCCGCATACAACAAAAATGTCATGTCATTCGCCGCTGACATCATCCGCCTGTAAACCAAAAAACCCCGCCAACCCTTGACTTTGTAAATAACATAAACAAGTCATTTTCGCTGTTTTGTACTGTAAATCTGCGCGCCCATATAAAAGAACGTCGAGGTCAACAGTTTGAAGTTTTTAGCCACCAACCTGCTAAAAAAACTCTCAGCCGACGTAGCCCAGAGCCTTTTAGCCACTACCAGTACCTGTTATTTTGCTGTTCATTCCCCGAACACAGGTATTTATCCAATTCCCGACGAAACCTTGCAAATTCTAGTTTTCCATTATAAATTGACAGAAAAGGACCAAATTTATAATATTTCAGTTATTATTTTCGTTAATTAAGTCCCCATAGCCCCTTTGTTCCATCTTTCACAAAGAAAACCTAAATTCCAGAAATGGAAACCCCAACGGCTTTGAATGTTGCATCTATAAATGCTCCTCATAAAGATTTGGACTACCTACCTTTGGCAGACCAGGACTTCCAAATAAAAGACCTTGCCATTGATAAAAATCACCTCAAAGTCTTTTGCCAAAGTAGAGATAATTATATGAATGGCTCTGATGTTCTGGGACTGTGGGAATCCAATCTTCCTATGTACTTTCTCCCCTTAGTCCATGTTTTCCCTGATATAATTCATCAATGCGATGCCAATTATAACCCTAACCACAGAGCAGTTATGTCTCCCAGCCAGACAATCCTTTTCCTAATAACTGCTGAATCCATCAATGAAATGTTGCAATTTCACCCCAGTCAATCTCTCACTTCCATTTCCATTGGATATTTACTCGAGAAATCAACTCAATTATCCCAATCAAAGCTTAATCGCATCTGTCAGACTTTCATGTTATAGAAACATCAGCTTAAGGGCCCACCTCCTTATCTGCAAACTTTCTTCACAGAAATGGGAAGACTCATTGTTGATATGATATCTTTAATTATGGGATTCAATACTAGTGAGTTTGTTGATGAGATAACCCTAGTGTTGTTGTCAATTTTTCCTCTTGGACAACCCCCTGCTGTTAAGTATGATTATGCCTCCTATATTGCTAATAAGATTCATGACCAGTTCTTGACACTCGAAAATGAAGGAGTTTTTAAGTATACCACCTTCATATATCATCTCATGCTTTATTATCAGTAAAAAAACTTCCCTTTCCCTGTCATGAAACTTGATACTAAAGGCTATCCAAGGTCTATTATTTTTTGGAGTTCCATCTTCCATGATTCCCCTGATTCCCCTTACTCCTATAATGAGTTCATTGATCAGTTTGTTCATCCAGTAACTACCTTATTGACAGGGATTTCCCCTCCTAGGATCAGTGGTGACATGAAGAGGATCCTTCAACTCTCCAAGCAGTACAATATAGGTGATTGGTATTTATACAAAAACCATATAGAAATCAGGGTATACGGGTGTGAGCTCTGCCCTTTCAAGTTACCAAAATATGTTCCAATGAGACTGTTTGCATTGGAATATTTCAGACAAATGATAAATTCATACATGGTTCATTTTTGCAAAGTCAAAAGAAAAGCACAACTCAAAATCAAGAATCAATTAAGCCCTTTTTCCTGCAACACTAGGGAAGCATGGAAAGAAGCTGAAAGAATTTTAGAAGATCACCTTAAGTTACACAAGAGTTTTGGTTGGATGCCATATGACCCTCATAGCTTCATATGTGATAGAAGAATGAAGAAGAGGCTGTCACCATATATACACCATAGAATCCCAGAGAGTGAACAATTTGCTAATATGGAAGAATGGAGGGAAGGGACTTTAGTAGAAACTGATAGTGAACAGGTCAATATAGAATGTTATGAGGGATCTTGAGAAAACACTTGACCTGGATTATTTTGGGCAGGTACAATTTGAGTTTTCTCAGAGGTCAAGGATTAGTGCTTCTACAGTTGAAACCTCTCAGCAGCACTCATAGGATACCAGCACACCATTTATAGGAACATCCAAGGGAAAGGGGCTAGAGACCAGCACTCAAACCACAAAACAATCTATAATGTCTAATTATCTTGAAAATTCTAAGGAATAGGCTCAAATGCAAGCTCCTCCAACTCAGGGCAATGAGGGAGAACCCCTAATCCTGCAAACTCCTCTGAATGAGGAAAATAATAAAATGAGAGACAGGGAAGTAGCTACACCTGCCAGTGGACCCTTAGAACAACCTGGTGCTAAAAGGCATAGTTTAAATCCTCTTTCAGAGGAGGAATTTATTGAAGAGACTACTGATAGTCAAAGGAAAGAAGGAGTAGATAGTCATCAAACTTTCCTAGTAGGTGGGACAATCACTAGCTCACAGAGACAAGAGTTAGAGAGACAACAAAGTGCAGAGGTATCATCTTTCAGGCCACCAGGAAAGGACACTTCAGATATAAAAAAGAATTTTATAGAAATAAAAGCCAGAAATGATCCAATGAGGATCCAGGTTTACAATCAATATTTGAAAATGGCTCCCACTAATCAAAACAGATTGATGTCAACCTATGACATAAAAGAAGGAAAAATGATAATGAGTTATTTCAAACCTAAAGTACAACAACCTCAATCAGAAGCAGATTACCTTAGAACCAATTTTGAGGTCATGGAAAAAGACATTCATCCTTTGGACCAAATTGAGTTGCACAAACAGACAGGGGAGATGATCTATTCTACATTGACTGGTAAGGCTATGATGGCCCAAAGATTGGAAAATTATTTGAATAATACAACTGCTCAGTTACAGTTGGAGAAAGCCTCATCACAGGCTAAAGATAATAGAATAAAATCTTTAGAAGAATTGATCATTGGGTTGGGTGATGATCCACAAGATGTGAAGGCTACAGAAGCCCTAATTAAAAAGAAAGATGAAGACATAACTACCTTAAGAAAGCAGCTAAAGTTGCCTCCTTCAAGACATCCATAGACTGCTGAGATCATAAAGTAAAAGTCTGAAAAAGAGCTGATGGACTTACTCTTAAAACTTAATGAATGACTAAATGAGACAGAGCAAGAATTAGAAAAACCATTGAAGGACAAGCAGGGGGAGTCGACCTCTCAGCCTCCCAATGTGATACCAGTAGTCTCAACTATAGTCCCTTCAACCCTTGGAACAACTTTGGCTCCAAATGCCCCCTTAGTCACAACAGAGGTGTTCACAGGTACAACAATAGCAGGAACAACAGGAACATCGCAGGAAAATACTTCAAATTTGAGTATAAAGGAACTGATAAGATCAATGGAGGAGATGAAACTCCAAATTTTAGAGTTACAAAAGGTAAAAGAACAATATGTTACCTTAGAATAGAGGTATGATCTTTCAAAGATAAATGTTGCAGAAAAGAGAAGGGAAATTAAAGGATTAGAAAACAAGGTAAAATCATTAGAAAAAGACCTTACATTTGACAAGCCCTTGGCAGATATTAGAAAGATTCTTTGGGCCAACATCACTGAGTCAATAAATGATGTTTGACCATCGATATAGATAATTTTTGAGCAAATTAATTTGGTAAAGGCAACCCGAGAAGAAATTCAGAGAACAAGAGCAGAGTTAGGAAAGATGCCTAAGCAAGCCACCAGGCTCATAAATTTATTGAATAATAAGAATAAGTACCAGCTTGAAGAACTGGGCATTGAAGACAGAACAGGGACTATTCTGGAAGTCAAAAGGGTATTAACTAAAAGGTCTCTGATGCAAAATTTAGAAAGAAGATGCCAGGATATGCAGGAGGAAATTAATGTTTTTATGGAGAAATTTGGTATTTTGCAGAACAAAGGACTACCTAGTCCTTTAGTTATAGATGATAAATTGATGAGGCACATAGATTATATTGACAAACTAGATCAATATGCAAATAATCAGGCAGGTTCATCAACAAGCACATCAGCACCAAAGGCATTGCCTACATGCAGAGTTCTCTATGACAGACTAGAGAACCTCTTATATGTCGAGCATGAACTAAAGCACTTGTTTCCAATTCAGCCTACCTATTTCAGGTACACCGAAATTGATGAAATCCTCAAAAAAACTTCAAAAAACCAGAATACCACAGCCAAAATGGTGGGAATAAATGTTAGAAATTTTGTAACTAGTCCTTGGTAAAATGTAAATTTTGGTTTTTACTACAGTCAATGATGGTAAAGAGGATAAACAAAGACGAAACAGGAAAAGAGTATCAGAGCAGGTCAAAGTGTATCAGTAAAAATATAAAATCAGAACAGTCAGAACCGAATTACATCAAAGACAACAAGATGCCAAATCATAGGGCCTAACTCCAGCACACTCTCAAGAATAGGGGCAACAAACCATCCGTTTGCTTCTATCTATTATCTACGAGACCATCTGTCTCTATTTTTATGTAACATATGGTTAGTCATCCCAGAATATATCTCACTTTGTTATGAGATATTTTATTGTAATTTTTTTGTATAAATACTCCCTCATTTGGAGTATTGAGTGTGGATTCTTAGACATTGCTGTAAAACTAATTATTTTGGAATAAAGTGTTGTTGGACAAATCTTGCATGGCTGGCCGGATGAAGAATTAATACAAAGGACTTTTCACAGGATTCATGTGCAATACACCGGACAAATAAGTATTTTATAACTCATGTGTTATTGTTCTCTTGTTTAAATATTTCAATTATGTTTCATATCTGAATATTGAAACGAAAAAGCTTAATTCAGAAAGTGCTTCAGTGCAATCTGTTTTCAATTGTTTTTATTCTTGATGTTTTCTTCTAAACTGGCATAAGCAGTGAATTTTTAATTTCTCCTGTTTCCTAGTTTACTCATTTTGATCATTTATCAAAGAATTCTTAATTGCTCTTTATTGGCGATCATTCAAGTTCTCTTCTCTTAAAACATGTTGAAGGATTCTTAATTGCCTTTCATCCCTTTGAAGTCCATCCCATCCTATCAAGTTATCATTTGCTCCCTGTTTTAGCTATCTTGCCCTGTGAAGCCATCCATTGCTGAGAAACCAAATCCAGTTGAGCCATTTTATTTTGACTCCATTAACCCAATGGCCTGAAATATTTAGTTCCTACCTGCTGCTATTGAATTTCACCACCAAACCCAATCAAAATCCCAAAGATTTCATAACTAGCCTAAAACCTTATAAAACAAAGCTAAACCTTAAAGAGAGAGCCCTCTCTAGGTACATATTGGCTAGATTCTGTACCCAAAAGTTGGTTTGTGGTTACCTCGGAACCCTTTCCTCTTCTTACAACTTCTAGGAAAATCTGAGTGATAACATATTGTATGCTAATAACCTTTTATTTATAGTTTCCTCGATAGGAAATCTTGGAGAATACACAAAGGTTATGGAGGAAACTTCAAAAGATAGAATTGAATCATGAAAGAAGTTTTGTTGCAAAGGAATCCCTTCAAGAATTTATGGCCTGCAAGGTTTGTTAAAGAAAAAATCATGGTATGTCACAAATTACAAGATTTGTTGTAAGGCTTCCATTATACAAAAAGTATGATCTTTTTCTTTTGAACTTTGCATTATATTACTAACTTTCGTATGTGTAGGATTTTGAACCATAAAGATTCTTGTCAAGGTGATTGATCATTAGATTGAATCCGCCCTCGTTATACTATCTCTTATTATTTTGGTGAAATCCTAACCTTTAGGGTTCATTGTAAAACCCTAGCCTCTTGATGCTAAGGGCATGTCAATGTTAACCCTAGTCTACTTAGGAATTGTTGATAAAGTCTAGAACATATAGTGAAATCCTATTCTTTTGAAGTTTAGTGTTTTGATAATGTCATGACAAATCCTAGTTATTTAGGGTTTGGTGAATTGGGGTTTATGAACAAAACCCTTGTAATAATTAAAGTAAGATCCTAGGAGAGAAACCCTAGGTGTATATTCATCTATATGATCGAATCCCTAGCCTGGTGAAAATTGTTGTATATCTAACTTCATTGTATTGATGTTTGTATCTTGGGTTTACCTAGTAGACATTGATGTGAAATGCTAGTGCATCCTAGATATGTATATGCGAGTATTATAACTTAAATTTGATACTCATGTTTTAGTTTGTGAAATCTAGGGTTTGTAACAAAACCCTACTAGAAAAGGATATTCTAGGACATAATGATATTGTTTTTGATTATTTATATGATTTAGTTTTGATGATGAAATATAGGGTTTGTAACAAATCCTAGGAGTGTCTAACATGTAATTCTAAAAGCATATTTTTGAAACCTTAGATATAAAGTAATATGATTGGATTATTATTTGATTGAATTGTTGATATCTAAGGCATTATGGATTCTATGGTTTATAACAAAACCCTAGCCAAAAGTTGAAGTCTAGTATGTAAAAAGATGTGACCCTTGTTGATTATGAACCTAACTAGGTTTGGGTATTTGATGTCTAAAGCTTGAATGTTTTGATGCTTGCATTACAATGACATGATTTTGATATAGTTAACTTCATGCTTTTGTATATTTGTATTTGGTTTTACTTTCTATTAAAGTTTTGCTGATACATAATCTTCAAGATGTTCATAATTTAAGATGATAATAATGATAAGCATGATGAAGGAAGCTATAAGAATGGTGATGATAGAGATGACATTGATGCCATAAGGAATAATGAAGCCTTGAAAGGATGAAGTTTCTTTGATATTATAAAATAAAGAAGTTGTTGATCTCCTTAAGTTGAGAGGGAGCATGGTTAGAAGAAAAGGCATATCTCCCCAGTTAAGAGGGAGGGCATATTATGATAGTCATAATGAATACCTTGAAGAATGAATGAAATGAAAAATGAATAAAAGAGCTACAGATAGATGTTCATGAAAAATAAACATTGAAGTTGTATTTGGTGCTACTCAAGAAGTGAAAGAAGAAAGTTTCTGACAAGTTGTATTTGGATAACTTGATGATGATATAAGTAGCATCAAGATGATTAAGGATCTCGAAGGTTTGTGTTTACTTGTATATATGTTTCAATGTTTATTACTAATTGGGGTTGTGAATGTACAATATCTCTCCGTAAAATGGTTGAACATTTGAAGCATACTTGGAGT
Organism: Pinus taeda; assembly: GCA_000404065.3. Lineage (NCBI taxonomy): Eukaryota > Viridiplantae > Streptophyta > Pinopsida > Pinales > Pinaceae > Pinus > Pinus taeda. The sequence goes on along the minus strand of APFE030225298.1, from coordinate 33,186 downwards.
GGTGGATATATATGTTATTTAGTTGATAAGGAGAGATAAAGCTTGTTGTGGCAACGAAATTCTTGTGAGGACATCTGGTTGCCCTACGACTTGATATCTAGATCCTGAAGTAGGGAGGGTGGCATTGGTAAAGGAGCTCCAAACTTGGATACACACCTAGATCCATAGGTTGGTGTTAGAGATTAAAAGCCAGACGATACCTAAAGTGGCTAAAGTTTGAGCACACCATAGTCCCACCTAATTAGAGTACCCTAGTAAGGCATCTAATTTGTAGCATTGTGTGTGTTATGAAATCTTTATAGAGTATACCATTTTGAGATCTTCAATGTACCTTTGTATGTATGTAATTATGAATACCTCCCTAGTTAAGAGGGAGTGTTGAAGAATGTAACTAGTGTCAGTCTTCATAATTGTATTTGTCAAAGAAATTTTATTGTTAAATAAATTGACTTATTAAAGAATGGGTTTCATGCTTGGGTCAATAATTTTTACGTCTAATCCTCCATTGTAGGCTTCTATGGTTTATGTAAAGAGTCCTAGTCCTTGTCATAATGTAAAAGACCCTTCTTGGGATTTGTTTATCAAGAAGGAGATTTATTTTAATTTAAAATAGGTATTTTAAGTCTCCTCCACCAAGTCGACCTCAAGAAGGACAAGTCAACCTCATCAAGGGAATTCGACCTCACAGATTCACTATGTAAAGGCAGCAACTCAACCTCATTTGGAGCACATTCTCAACAAGTTTGATCTGTAGTTGTTGGAGGTAGAAAAAGGGTGTGAAATTCAAGGAAGAGGAAGGAAACCCAAAAAAAGGAGAAGGAAGTCTTTATCAAGCATTAGAAGTCTAATTTTCTCTCTCCTTGTATCACACATTCAAAGTTGTTGGGTTGTTGGAAGGGCCAAAAATGTAGTATTGTAGTTGGGCTAAAATTATGAAGTATTGATGGGCTGAAGTTGTTGGAAGAGAAGAGACCATTGGAGTTTGCTAAATTATGTTTTAAGGCTAACTTGGTGGAGGATTAAGGTCTTTTGGGTCTAAGGTCTTGGTCTATCTCAATTTGATTTACTAGTGGAAGAGTTTGAATGGGTTTTCCCCAATAGAGGGGTTTTAGTCGTAGTTGAATGCCTACACTTGGTGTCATTGATATTCATGTTTTGATTTGATGATTTATTGATGAAACAAATATAAAAGAAAAACATAAAGAGAAGATAATAACACTGTAAGAATACCAAAAGTAATTATCAATATAAGATCCCCAAGGGTTAGCTCAACTGGTTGAGTCCCTGTTGTTAAGTGCCTCACTGATCGGGAGGTCACAAGGTCAATTCTCCTCGACGACCTTGGGGTTAGGCTCTGATAGTCTGGCCGATGGGATTTGATTCCCTTGGGGGTTGATCTGCCCATATTTTCCTATGTGATTTTTTTTTTTTTAATCAATATAAGATAATATTTCTACCTTTTTGATTTTCTAACTGTTGACTGTTGATGCTCCTCCTCATAGGAATACTGTCCAACCTAGCCATCTAGCTCAATAAAGTTATAACCCCGTGAACAATGAAAATATGAAGATGGATCCATAAGTCACCAACGCAATAAGAGACATAAACTAGCTTTGATTCTAGTTTTGCTTTTTAATTTTCCTTGGGTGCCTTAGTTATTGGACCAAGTGCCATGAGATGTCTATTCAACCCAATATGAAAATGGACTCAAGTTTGAATGGTTTGGCCACAAATTATACCCAAACAATGGCTAGGGGAACTATCCACTTTCTCCAGGAGATCTTCGAAAATTGTCCACTTACTTCAGGGAGCCACAGTCTCAAACTAGAAATAGGGTAGTGAAGAGTTGGACCATTTCTACGAAGAACCAACTCCAAGGTAGTGGTGAGGTCTACATCTCAACCCCATCTGATGTATTGTATTTTACATAAGAGATAAACCATTTCTAGGTAGAACTAGTTCGAAGGAAATGGTAAGGCTAGATTTTATTCTTTCTAGCTTCACTTCTTGCAATGAAACATGTTATACTGTGAAGTAACCACCCAAGTGCTTGATTATTTTTCATCAATGTTTGTAATGGTATGGATGCATGATTCACTTACCTAAACAAATAGTTTCAACCAATTCTTTTATCCTTTTAAGAATTCATTGATCTATAGCCAACAAATTTAGGTTACTCGGACTTTCCCCACTCTAAACAAATTTTTTGATGGAGTTAGGGATACATATAGACTCAAAAAACTTGTTTGGGTTGTAGTAGCAACCAACGTGATGCCCCTATTGAAAAATGTGTAACTAGGTTCAATCTTCATAAATATGAAATGAAGTTTTGATTCTTATATATTTTAAAATGAAAGAAAATTATCATTCTTATTTTTGGAGAATGGGTTTCATGCTCAAGGTCTTTTATTTTAGAGGTAAAACACCCATTGAGTGCTTCTAGGGTTTGTCCCAGGTTAGGAAGTCAAAAGACTAATTGTCATATGTTGAAGACCCCATTGGGTACATTGTAACTTGTAAAAAGAATTATTTTTGTATTTCAAAGTGTTGAAATACCCTCCAAGACCAAGTCTGCCTGGAAACTAAGAAGTTGACCTATTTTGAGGAGCCACATCCACCTTAGAGGCCTATATAAAGGAGAGAACTTGACCTCCTTTGGACACACATTCACTTCTCATCATCTAAGTGAATGAGAAGCACAAGAAGGCTATAAAAGAAGGAGAAGGACAAAGGAAGAAGGTTTTTGGGCTAATTCTTTCTCACACGTGCGAAGAAGGAAGGCTAGAGTTTTCTGCTTCAAGGTCAAAATTCTCAAGTTTCAAGAAGAGGATCAAAATTGCTAGAATATGAGCCTAATAGGTCACCTACCAGCCCTAGACAAGGAAGAAATCCAAGCGAATTTGTTGGAAGGCCTTGGAAGGCTAAATTTTTCTCACACATGTAGATGCAATAACAATTGCAGGGGCTGAAAATTTTAGACCTATAGTACAAGCCGAAATTCTGAAGCTAGGGGTCAAAATTGTGCTGCTAGAAGAGATTTGACTGGGTTTTACTTGGACAAAGAAAGCACATCATTAAGGAGGCCGTACTTGGTCTTGGAAGGGTATTGGTCTTAGTCTAGAGGTCTTGGAATTCATCAATTGAAGAATATATAAGAAGAGAAGAGATTTACGAGTTTTCCTATCAAGTGGAGAGGTTTTGGCCCTAGCTTACAACCTATATCCTATGTTCTTGTGTACTATTGTTCTTCTTGTTTTGGTGATTGTTGATGATAAGAACAAACATAATAATAAGAGAAGAAGCTAATAAGTAACAAAAGTTAAAAGACATCACAAGAAGTTATCAAAAAATGAGAAATCATCCTAACTACTGCCCTATAGATTTCTCAACATGATATCAGAGCTAAGGTTGGTTTAGGGCATGATGAATATCTCTACTAAATTGAAGAATTTCTTGAAGAAGTGTACAAGGGTAGAAATTCATCTCAAAAAGGGCATCAAATATTTATGGGATCTCCTATTTTCTCTCAAGAAGGATATGACCAAGACACCTAAAAAGGACAAAGGACTACTCTCAACACTTACTGGCACATTTGAAGATGAAAATATTTGGGTGATCAACGATGGAGAATTAAGACATATGATTGGTGAGAACAAGCAACTAAAAACATTGTTAAGAGGAAAATATTCTTACTCCATTGAACTTGGTGACACGAAGATCTGTCCTCTGAGAGGAATTTGATCAACCTTGCTAGAGCTAGAAAACAGAGGAAATATTCATCTCAACAACATCCTCTTTGTTCTAGGTTTGCATAAGAATATACTTTCCATTTCATGTCTAGAAGATAAGGGAGATATAATTTCTTTCAAAGATGGAAAGGTTGTAGTATGGGATAAAAAGTCGAACAATGAAAATGCAAATATGATTGGGATCCGTGAAGGAAGACTCTACATATTGCTGATTCCTTTATCTCAAGCTTTGGTTCACATTGAAGTTAGCCCATGTGAAATTTGGCATAGAAGGCTTGGTCACCTTCATCTCAACAACATCCTATTTGTTCTATGTTTGCATAAGAATCGTCTTTCCATCTCATGTTTAGAAGATAAGGGAGATAGAATTGCTTTCATAGATGGAAAGGTTGTAGTATGGGATAAAAACTCTAACATTGAAAATGAAAAGATGATTGGGATCTGTGAATGAAGACTCTACATATTGTTGACTCCCCTCTCTCAATATTTGGTTCACATTGAAGTTAACCCATGTGAACTTTGACATAGAAGGTTTGGTCACCTTCACTACAAAATATTTCCAACCCTCAATTCAATGGTGAATTGCATCCATGAAGTCAAGGAGTATCATGAAGGAGTATGCAAGGGATGTGCATTAGATAAAAGTACTAAGAGACCATTTGGAAGTAGTGCTTCAAGGTAAAAATAAATTTTGGATATCATTACTGCTAATGTCTGTGGTCCTATGTCTCCAAAGTCTCTTGGAGGTCATTTGTATTATGTAACATTTGTTGAGGACCATTCAAGGAAAATTTGGTTTTATCTGATGAAATCCATGGATGAAGTATTCGTCAAATTTTAAGAATTCAAAGATGAAGTGAAGAACCTTATAGAAAGGAGAATAAAGATATTAAGGTATGATAATGGAGGATAATATACGTCAAAGGAAATCATAACCTTATGTAAGGAGTCCAGGATTAAGAGGGAGCTGATAATCCCACACAATCTCGAAAAAAATGGAGTTGTAGAATGAAAGAATTGATCTATTGAAGAAAGTGTAAAATCCATGTTACATGATTAAGATTTGAAAATATTTATGTGGGGTGAAGCAACTAAGACTATTTTATACATTCAAAATCGAAGCCCCCATAGGTAACTAGATAACATGACTCCCGGAGAATCATTCATTGGGAAGAAACCAAGTGTGGACCATCTCCAAATTTTTGGTTGTCCTGTATATATTCATATACTAAAGGACAAGAGAAAGAAATTGGATCCTTCAGGCATGAAGGGAACATTTGTTGACTACAATAATTCTTCTAAGGCCTATAAGATGTATATAAACGAAGGACATCAAATAAAAGTTAGTAGAGATGTAATATTTGATGAAAGTATTGCATTTAAGAAATAAAGGATCTCTCGATGGACTCTGATGATGAAGAAATTCCTATATTTGAAGAGGAAAGCACCAGGGAGGAATAATAATCAAATCATGAAGATGAAGGTCCTAGTGAACCCGTGCAAACTATGGTCATCCTTTAAACTAAAAAGAGACCTAACTGGTTGAAATCTACTTGTTTAGATGCAAAGGGACATGGAGCAGCTAAGGGCACATTCAAGGAAAGTAAGAATCCCAAAAGATTTTTTGGATATGCATCATACACGTTGAAGCTAATAGAATCAGAGCCATCCACCTTTGAAGAGGTTATCAAACATTAAGAATGGAAGGATGCCATGAATGAAGGGTATCAATTGATGATGAAAAATGGAGTTTGGGAGATCATACCTAGGTCCAAAGACAAATATTTAGTGACTTCCAAATGACTCTACAAGATTAAACAAGTGGCACATGGAAGTATTGATAATTATAAGGCAAGATTTGTGCCTAGGGTCTTATCTCAATAATAAGGCATCAATTATGAAAAGACATTTTCTCCCACAGTGAGGTATGCAACTATATGTTCACTGGTCCCTTTGGCAGCATTAATGGGATGGAACAATCATCAAATGGATGTCAAGATTGGATTCATGAAAGGCATAATTGATGAAGAAGTATATATAGAGAAACCATTGGGATTTGAAATTAAAGATAGAGAGGATTCTGTTTATAGGTTGAAGAAATCATTATATGGCCTTAAGCAAGCACCTAGGGCATGGTATGTAAGGATGGATGCATACCTACAAAGATTGGGCTTCACAAAGAGTTTTGATGATAAAAATATATATATCAATGTTTTGAAGAATGATCTTATAATCATTCTTCTGTATGTGGATGATCTTCTCTTGACAAGTGTGGAAGGTCGAATCCAAGAGTGCAAGAAGCAACTAGCAACATAATTCAACATGAAGGATCTAGGGTCGATGCACTACTATTTGGGATTGGAAGTTTGGCAGGGACCTGATGAGATTTATATAGGTCAAGGAAAGTATGTGATCAAGATGCTAAAGAGGTTTAACATGATGGATTGAAAACCTATGACAACCCCCATGATCACAAATTTGAAGAGGCTAAGGATTTATGAATCAATCCCAATGGATTCAGCTAGGTATAGATAATTGATTGGCTTACTGATGTACTTGGTGAATACTCACGTAGACATATGTATTGTAGTGAATGTTCTCAGTGAATTCCAAGTTGAGACAAAGTATGATCACTGATAGCAACCAATCATATACTAAGATATTTGCAAGGAACAATCCAATATTGCCTGAGGTGTGATAGGAGGAAGGATCACCACTTGATTAGATATACATATTCTGACTGGAGATGCAATAAGTAGGATGGAAGAAGCACTACAGGAGGATGTTTTAGTTTGGGATCATCCATGGTCTCATCGATGAGCATAAAGCAAGAATCAATTGCTTTGAGTAGTGCTTAGGCTTAATATATTGCAGCATGTGAAGTAAGCAAAGAAGTTGTTTGGTTGAGGAAGTTGTTGTCTGACTTGTTTGAAGGACTAATGGACCCTACAGTGATACATTGTGATAACACCAATTGTATAAGGTTGTTTGAAGAACCAATGTTTCATGGAAAGACAAAGCATATAAATAACAAGCATCACTACATTTAGAAGCTAGTACAAGATGGTGTATAACAACTACAGTATATATCCACTGATGAGCAGGTAGATGATATATTGAAAAAATATCTTCCTAATAAGAACCTTTTGTATTTGAGAGGCGAGTTTGGTCTGGTTGATATATCCTCCCTAGGTGAGAGGGTGAGATATGCACATCATTCTTGTCTTCACTTGAGAAGAAAGAATGGAGGATTGGGTAAGCATTTGACATTTGATTCTGTTTGAGGATGAGGTAGGGCATCCGAGATATGATTAGTCATAGAGGACTGATATTATTTGAGGACTGGCTGTCCAAGATAATAATAGTCTTGAAAAGACATACTTTGTGAACACCTAGGTGGAGTATGTGCCTTGAGAGATAATGATGATGGTGTTTATAAATCATTGGTCTCCCCAGCATTGTGCTCTAATATTGTGGAGAGATAGAGATGTTAGAGTTGTTATTCAAGGCCTTGCTATGTGACAATGATATTTGGTATGATGCCAAACATATGGGTTACCAATCCGACTCTTCTTATGATATATATTCAAATTGAAAATGTCCATGTACCATTTATGAATACCTCCCTAGTTAGAGGGAGTGTTGAAAAATGTGTAACTAGGTTTGGTCTTCAGAAAAATGAAATGTAATTTTGATTCTTGTATATTGTAAATTGAAAGAAAAATTATTATTGTTATTTTTGGAGCATGGGTTTCATGCTCAAGGTGTTTTATTTTAAAGGTCAAGCACCCATTGAGTTCTTCTAGGGTTTTTCCTAGGTCAAGAAGTCAAAATATTCATTGTCATATGTTGAAGGCCGCATCAGGCACATTGTAACTTGTGAAAAGAATTATTTTTGTATTTAAAAGTGTCAAAATACCTTCCAAGACCAAGTCAGCCTGACAGCTAAGAAGTCGGTCTATTTTGAGAAGTCACGTCCACCTTAGAAGCCTATATAAAGTAGAGAATTCAACCACCTTTGGACACACATTCAGTTCTCATCATATAAGGAAAGGAGAAGCAAAAGAAGGATAGTGAAAAAGGAGAAGGACGAAGGAATAAGGTTTTTGGGCTACTTCTCCCTCACACGTGCGAAGAAGGAAGGCTAGGGTTTACAGCTTCAAGGTCAAAATTCTCAAGTCTTAAGAAGAGGATCAAAGTTGTTGGAAGAGGAGACTAATAGGTCACCTACCGACCCTAGACAAGGAAGAAAGCCAAGTGAAGATGTTGGAATGCCTTGGAAAGCTAAATTTCACTCACATGTGTGGACGCAGTAGTAGTTGTAGAGGACATAAATTTCAGACCTGTAGTAGAGGTCAAAATTTTGAAGCTAGAGGTCGAAATTGTGCTACTAGAAGAGATTTGGCTGGGATTGACTTGGACAAAGAAAGCACATCATTAAGGAGGTCAGATTTGGTTGTGGAAGGTATTGGTCTTAGAATTCATCAAGAAAAGAATATTGAAGAATATAATATATTTACAGGTTTTCCTCTCAAGTGGAGAGGTTTTGGCCCCAACTTTCAGCCTATATCCTATGTTCTTGTTTCAATATTGTTCTTCTTGTTTTGGTAGTTGTTTGATGATAAGAACAAACATAACAATAAGAGAAGAATCTAATAAGTAAGAAAAGTAAAAAGAAATCACAAGAAGTTATCAAGAAAAGAGAAATCATCCTAACTACTACCCTATAGATTTCTCAACGACCCTAAAGTGAGGACATAGATGTAGTCAAAATTGAAGGAGTGGGCCTTATCATACTAATTTATGGTAAAAAAGACATCACTGAAGACACTCCCAATGTATATGGTGATGAGACCCATTCCCCCCATGGTAGAAGCACCACTCTTTCCATCACTTTGATGAGAGAACAATGAAAAAAGGCTATGTAAAACAAAAACTCAATTGTACAAGTACGGGGTAAAGGATTAATTAAAGGTGATTTCATGTGTGGTGGTATAATTTCATCTACAACTTCAATAATGGAAATTGTTGTCCCCTAGAACAAAAAATATCTCTCCCAAATCTAGTTTGATCTAAGCCTTATGAAAATGGAGTGATCCTATGTCTCTGTGGTGGTGGGCCCTCCTCTTCAGGAGAAAGGTTTAACAATATTTGAGAATGAAAAATAATTTGGTTAGCCATAAGTAATATATGTTTGTTTATTTAATCAATTTTTAGACACTTGTATGGCCAATTAGACTCGAGACCAAACAACACACACTATAAAATCCCCAAGAAATCCAATAGACAAATTAACTAAGAAGGTACCTCCGGAAAGCCAGGACGTTGGACGTGATAAAATCCCCAAGGACCTTGGAATAAAAAAGGACTAGAGAATAAACTGCCCCAACCTCGCTATATCAACCTTGACCAGCGCAAATGACCTCAATAGGGCCGAGTGTCACCCTCCAAAAACATTGATATGGTGATTAACATTTGCGTCAAGTAATGTGGGGAATTCCCACCCACAGTTCCCAAGGTAAGAGCCCTAGAAGATAGGTCACTATGGTTACCACCTCACAACCAAATGAATGACAGAACATGTATGATCATAACCGTACACCTAGATAGGGTAATGTTAGACTATGAGTTCCTCGACAATCAAAAAGTCTGAGACTACATAGACCATGAGTTGTAATTCTTATCTTGATGAAGTGTTATCATGACCCCCTAATGAGTTATTCATGAGATCTAGATGTAGATATAGAAGATCTAGAAAGTCAATTGATGTATTATAAATTCATATCATGGGATTAATAGAAGACAATAAAATGAATTTAATCATTTTTCACTAATTTTCTTGTCTTCTCTCGCTCATGTTTATGAGAGACGATGAAAGTATCAAAGCATGGAAAAGTTATGAGCCATGAAGTATAAATTGAAAATGGATGTATGTTGTTCCATGGTAGTGTCATGCTTACAATTTCACCATACTTTCAAATGTGTCGAGGTTTTTTGTCCATTCCATCCCTGTGCCACAACTAATGAATGTTTAACACAAATCCATTATGATACACTCTTAGGCAGATCCACAAGGATGTAACTTTCTTAAGATATGTAATGAGATCAACATGATCTTGTGGCCTCTTCAAACAAAGGAATTCCATTTTAAGTTCTAGGTATTACTTTTTAGGATTGAGAAGTTAATCATACAAAGTGTCCTCTCCCCTAGTCACGACTTTGTTCTTATTGGCAACAAAGTATGAATAACCTGCAGTGGTACTGAATTGTCTCACAAATAACCCATTGAGGCTTGGCCCTTGTTTGTGTTCAACGCCTAGGGAGGCAAAAATTCTCGTTTCTTGTGGCTTTGTTCATTGAAACAATGTCTTAATATTCCTAATGATCTACAAACTAGCAGTGCCATCAAGAATCTTTAGATTCGAAGCACTTGCTACACACTAATGGTGAATACCTTGCACAACACTTTGTAGGGAATGGCTAGAATTGAAGTGAAAGTATCCAAAGGGATGATCACAACACCCATATTTTTACTGTTGAAAGCACTCAGTATAAATGTGGTCTTATTTCCAATGTTTTGGAGGTAATGTAGTCCCCTTGGGAAAAGAAATATATCGCACAGCAAGAGCTCATGAGAGAAGACTTTGTTGCTAGTATGCGCTACAATGTTACAATCACTACAACTCAAATTGACTCATTGTTTGAAACCAAACCATGAGAACCATTTCAATCTGGGTTGTGATATCACTGGGTTGTGATATCACTTTGAAATAGAAGTTATCATTTGAATCTCTTTCTAGACACGTTTAATATGCACATGTTAAAATAATTTGTATTTTAGAGCCATGAGAAAAATATTTCAAAATATTCAATTAATAGCCTATAAAGACAAAGTATACACACTTTCCCAAAAAATCACTTTTTTAAAGTAGAAAGTTTGAAATGAAGCAAATTAGCTGGCGGTAAGTTTAATATGAAGCACAAAAGTGCAATTATAGTTTTGAAAGACCACACAAATAAGTTTGTAAACTATTTATGGTATAAAAGTGAAAAGCCATAAATTTGTAGGAGGTTATAAAGGTGAATATATATGTCCTTAAAGTGAAGTAGGAGGTATAAGCATAAATTTCCTAGGATATATATATATATATATATATATATATATAATATATAAATATATATATATATATATATATATTGTGTGTGTGTGTGTGTGTGTGTGTGTGGTGGGGGGTTGATGATATGTGGTAGTTATAAGGATTTATGTATTTTTTTAAGAGTCAAGTTTTCTTTAGTTTAAGGGGGTTTATTTACCATGAATACTGAATAGTATGGAATAATATTATTGAAGGTTATTGAAATGAACAAGGTGAAAGCTTGAACTCTTGTTATTCACAAGGGGTGTTTTTTTTTAATGAAAAAAAAGTTAGAAGTTCATCATAGGTTTCTTATTGTATTTGGATTTAAAGTAATGGCTACAAAAAGAGTATCATAATAAAATTGATTTTTTAGTCCTTGCTTTACACATGTCTTAAAATTGAATAAAGGGTCTAAGAATAATTGTTCTTGTGTGCAATTGTGTGATATTTTGCATGTGTAATGCTTTATTTTGTATTTAGTTCCAGAGGTGGAGCCAGTCAATCATTATCATAACAAATCAATTCATTATAATCATATTTTACGGTGTGTGATTGGTAGTATGTGACACCTTAGGGTGACATAAATTAAGCAATAATGACAAATAAACATAGAAACAAGTGAGCGTGTACAAGTCAACAAGAAAGTGTGTCAAGTGTAAATAGGTTAAAAAAAAGTGCCTACTAAATGCCTCCAAGAAAATCAAATATTTTCGAGAAGGAAACCATAAATTGCACAATAAAATTGAAGTATTTGAGTGGATCTGATCAAACACAGAAAAAATATAACAAATGCAAAGACTATTCTAGTTAACTCACCAATGGGGGGCCACTGCTCCCAAATGGAACAAGGGATGGATAATTAGTTGTTATAATGACTACTCGTAGGGATAAACCAACAAGACAAGTTTCTTTATTAATCACTAAAAAGGAGTAAATTTCCTCCAAGGTCAATATTTCAAAGACAAACACTCAAATCTATATAATCTCAAGCAAATGAAGCCTGTAATAGGCCCAAATAAGGTCAAAATCAAAGGATAAAGACTTAGAAATAGGTAAAAACCAAGAACCAATACAAAAAGAGGAGAATTGAAATACCACGTAGATGTAAATGAAGATGGAAATGACAATCGATAATGCAACATAATTGGCAGGGAAAGACATATCCCCATATGTTAGGTTCAAGAAAAACACACCTAGGGCCCATCATAGTATCATACCTCAATAATTTTCTAGAATAATGATGCCAACACATTTATTCACACCTAGTGTACTGTTCTAGGTACATTGAGGCCCATTTTCATCATTGGTGGGCCCCATTTATCATGTTTACAACATCCATTAATGACTGGTAATAACACAATTTCTACCATTATTGTTGGGATGGGGTCCCCTAGGTTAGTTTTGGGGTTAAGATAACCCAAGTTTTGGTGTAATTTTTGTAAATAATGTAAAGTATCCACAATTTGTGGATGCGGAGCGCATAGATGGTTAGGAGTCAAAGGGGTTTAGCCCCTTTTTTATATAAAATTTGAGTCGGCTTTGAGACACCCATGGTCCGCGGACCATGTGATTGTATGTAAAAGGATATACATAGGTGTGTCTTAGAAAGTCTAAGGCATAATGATGTTAGTAATGGGTCGATAGAAGAGAAGTCTTAGTGCAAAGAAGTGGGTCAGATAGGAGAGAAAGGCTCTATAGTTGAGTGCGCAGAGACCTAGGTAGAGTCTACAGTTGAGTGCATGGACCCCTACAACTGAGTGCGTAGGGAAGTTTTGAGTCTGTATTCTGAACTGGAAATCAATAAAGAAGCTATTTATGGAGAAATCTTGTGTAATGTTGTTTACTTCTGTTTATAACTTATGTTGTTGATGAATAACATGTTTATGAAATATTGATTTGATGATGTGTGATTCTATTGAATAACTGTTAGATGATGTACACAAGCATGTTTATGTAATTCCGCGAAGACTTTGAGGAATTATCTAATGTTTATTAATAACACAAGCTTATCTGCACTAGCACTAATCTAGAGTTGTTCTCTGATGCACCTAAGTGGATAAATCAACTGATAAGAGTTTGTAAAAGCTGATCGTAGACCTTCGCAAAGGTCTGGAGGCCGTTTTGGTAGAGTTGCAGTGTCGAGCCCTAGGGGCTTATAGATCTGTGCGAAGGCAGATCTAGGTCACTAAAAGGCATCACACTGATCTTTGGATGCGGAAACTTGGTTCTAGCATCCCCCCATACTGCTTCGGGTGAGAATGCTGCCTGCGCTACGTAGGTTGTTGCCGAAAGGGTCAGTAGTGTAGGGTTTTTTGGTTGGCGCAACTAACTTCGAACCCGAGTCAGGACCCCCTAAGCCAAAAATTCTCAACATCACCTCATTTATTCACATAATGTATATTCTTACCATTGAAGTTGAGTAGAAGACCTTGGGTTAGGGACATTTCACTCTTATATGACACTCTTCCCATGTTGTGTTGGAGTTATGTACCATCTTAAATACTTTGAGGGCTACTCTAGGGAACCTCTTCCCTATGTGTTTGTAGTTATACCTATGTATACTATAACATAGATCCACATTGTATTTGTTGATGGTTGTGTTCCTTTGGTATTTTGTATGGATTCACTATGTATGTCTCGTGGCCATGTACTAACATTTAATGTCATGGTTTTACAATGTATGATTGGCAACCATGTTTAGTTTTTCTTTATCATGAGCATGGGTATGTTCACCTCAAAGATGATCATCTTATGATCGAGACTTGGTTATTAGTGTGGCTCCAATTTGGTTTTTTAATATCTAGTCATTCCTCACATTTTGATACACATGTTTTCGTAAATGCATTTTGGCCAACAATTTCTCTTCAAACCTCACGCATTAGGAGGCATATTTTATAGCATTTTTTCCCATCTTATGTAAATGATGAGAACGCGATCTCAACCTTCCAAAATTGCTAGTATAAATGTATTCTTCTTTCCCCTTGTTTGTTCCCTTTTACTAGCCCATCCCTTCCACAATCTTTTCATTCTATGACCATCACTCCATTACACTCATACAACCTGGCACTTGAGTATACAAATCTTCCTCCTGGGAGCGATGGAGGCCAAACTTCTAAAGTAGGTAATTTCCAAGGAAATTAGCTTGATGCATCTTATTTTGAGTTGGTTGGGGGTCAATTATTAGAGAAGTTTTATAAATTCTCATGGCCCTAGGTGTCCAGATATATCCTCCCTAGTACAAGAAAAACCTAAATAGTGAGACCCTCTCAATGGGAGAGAGAAGTTAGAGAGATAATAACTCAGTAATGCTGGTTAATTCTCGCCAAAACATTCTTCTTTTGTATGTCAGATGAACCCAATCTCCTTATAAGTTGAGGGACGAGTAGTACCAAGGATGAGAGGAGAATATTCTGGTGAACTAAGGTATACTATCTCTTTGTAATATTTTGTTTTCTAAGAGAAATAAACCAACATACTTTCTAGTATATAAAAAGATGTTTACATTTGAAAAATATGCCATGAATCTACTCCATTTATAAAAAAATTTGACTGATAATATCTATGTTCTACATAAGGATGTATGACCTCCATTCATCCAAGGAAAAAACTATATTTGTTATGTATCAAATTTATCTACACTACATAAAACAATCAAAAGACCGACAAAATGATCTCACATGTACACAAATAAATACACCCATCATCACATAGTCACAATTCCCTGCATATTGGAAAATGAAAATATTCCAAAGAGAAAAAAAGTATTTATAAGATTTATATTTTCCTCAATATTTGAAGTGAATGCTTGTAGAAAGCAGAAAAATAGATTTATCCAGATTGTTTTTTACAACTCTCCTAGGATAATGCATCTACAATAACATTTTGCTCGCTATATATGTCAGAAAAGGTTGGCCTTTGGAAACTAACCATTAGAGATTTAATGTGCTTCATCCAATTTGTTGGCATGCATGGCTCAAGTAAATATTGCTACGACACCCATTCGATAACCACTTCAGAGTATCAAAAGACATTAATAGACCCGATAGATAACCATTTGGCATAAAAAAGTACCCCCCAAAGCGTGATAATATTTGCTCAAGTATTAGAACCCACCCCACTATACCAACAAAATTGATAATAGAACCCATGTTCAATGAATATATACATCCCACAACCACATTATTTTTACAAGTTGCCCCATCAAAGAAACCAACAGGGAATCTGTGCCAGATATCCACCTGTTTAATAATTCTTATTGATTCCTTTTTACAAATCGGTCCTATTTCTGAAAAATATGTTGCAACCTTCCTATAAATAATCACCATGTCTATAGAATAATACTCAAATATGAGAGCATTCCTTCTCCTCCAAATGCTTCAGAAGATCTATAAAGGGAGAGAGCATAAGACCTTGTATTTCAAGATCCATTCCAATAAGCATTCTTTTAGGGAAGAAGAATTCCAAATGACATAAAATTGTAGGATATTCATTACTCCAATTCAGATAGAGATCGTGAAAGGGAAGATTAAAAATAGGTGTCTCATGTCTTCTTGGTTTGTTGTACACATTTTTCCTGCTAGTGCATCCTAACTTGCCTTCCTTAGAGGCAAACATTGTCTTGTTTGGTGTTAAATGTGGGTAAGAGATCAAATTCGAGAACTTGGACCAAAATCATCATATTGGAGTAGGGTTTCCAACAACTCAATAGGGTCTACAAACTTCACCAACCTATGTATATGTGTAGGTATTTTATTCTTCTTCTCTTCTATGAAATTGAATGGTTTTTATTGTATTAGATCTAGGGAAATTATTTGGATCCATCACACATTGTCTCGCTGATCTTTCAGGGAGATTGATAGAGCAACAACTCAACCTATTAAGAAATTCTGAACATGAAAGACACCAAGATGCTTCCATTGCCAAATTTTCAGCGTATAGTTGCATCAGGATTACTAACAAGAGCCATTCACACCATCTAAGTTTCATGTCTTATCCTAATTGTGTAAATAATAGCCACCTAAAATCAACACGATAATAAAATCAACTAGAATCGTCTTTTTCTTTTTACTTGTAGTACAACAACATTAGCTTAGGCTAGGGTCTTGGAGATAGGTGTGTGAGTCAACTGCTCTAATACTATAAAGCAAACTTAGCAGCTTGTGGTAGGGAGAAAAATCCACTTGTAGTAATTCAGTTTGGGAAGCCATTATAATACGAGGGTCAATCATGAGGTCACACTTGGGTTGAGCGAGGTGACATACCCCACTTTGCTTAGTTTCGGGTGGTGTGGATTGAAAAATGTGCATGTATTACAAACAATGTTATTATGATTTTTTTGTAGCAATTGGGGGCCACCTGGGAGGGAACTCTCAAGGGGTTTCAGACTTAGCTATCCTACCCTTGAGTGTGAATTTCACTTACAGTTGTCCCCCCAGGACGTATTATTTTTGGTGGTAACCTTAGTGGAAAATCATTTTAGGGCTTATACATAGGTGCAGAGCCGAGTTCATCTTCTCTGTCCCTGAAAAAAATATTAGTCATACTCCCCCTGTCCTCTCAACGGGTTCCCCATGGCTAAGAAGGGCACTTGGATCGAGTTCACAACTAAAAGGGCTAGGAAGAAAGTTGGTAGTATAACTGTCTCACCACCATCTTCTTTCTATTTGTTTTTCTTGTGTAACTACCTTTTAAGACTTTACTAGTGTATGCTGTTTGGTTCAAGTCAGTAGTCTTGGACTTATGGTAATTTCACTATCATAATTGTGGTAATTTATAATTTTTCACCATGGTTGAATATAGTTGTTTTCAGTCATGTCGTATTCATAGTTTTCCTCATGAATGAGGTGGAATTTCTACTCTTGCACGAAGAGTTCTTGTCAGTGCTCAAGACCTTGACCAACCCATAATTATGGAGTCTATCCCTAGTCCTTCTTGTATCGATTTGATTTCTATTAAAAAATTGGTAGATGACTCAACTTCCCCTGCTAATCCACCTTTGACTAATCCTTTGGGACTAGAGTTATTGTAGCTGACCCAAGATGGTTCAACACCTTCTTACACATACATTCCTTTATACATATTTCCTATGGAGGAGGTTAGTTCCTCATTACCTTCTATATTGGTAGTGTCAGTTGCCATGTCATCCTTGGCACCACTCAATGTGGCTGCACCTACTCCGTATATGCCTCTCACATCTCCTTGGGGAGTTCCACGAGTCTCATCTATAACTCCTACAAATTTCTCATATGTTTCCATGCCTACTTTGGCATCTACGTCAACCATGGTCATTAATCCTAGTCAGTCCATAAGATCAGGAGGATTTTCTCCTAGCTTCACTCAACCTATGATTCTTGTCCTTAAATTAGGTGTCGTTACTTCTAGAAATGTGTTGGGGGTGTCATCAATTGCTCCTAGCAATCCGGGGGGCAACATTACTTCAAATATGTCACAAGCCTAGTCCAATTCGTTTTTCAGAGGGATGCCAAATTCTATTACTTTTCCTGGATTGGATAGCTTACCTAGGGGAAACAATGCTACTAGTACCACTGCTTCTATGAGTTATCCTCCTTACATATGTGCTACTGCTCAATTTGGTCCATCTATCCCTTTCGGGTACAACTCCATTAGTAGTGATTCTCTCGGAGGTTCTACACTCTCTTGGGGCATTTACTCTAGGAGGAAGACTCCTCTCACTAGTCATGTTGGCCCACATGCTTCATATGTTGGGGAAAACCCTTACCAAATCCAACAACGGTTACATTATAATCCTTATATGGGGGGGCCTCACGGTTGGTCCATCAGCTCTCCTTCCAATGACCCATTCATTCAACTTCATCATCCATTTATATTTTCTCTTGATTTACTAGATTTGGCTAAGTTTACCAATGACCCCATTCGACATGACCCTTGGTGACCACCTATGCCCGCAAAATTTCCTTCCTATATCCCCAAATTTGAAGGAAATCTTAGAGAAAATTTGTCCACTCACATCACCACATATCACCTATGGTGTTCATCCAACTCTTTAGTGGACGATTCGATTAAGCTATGCTTGTTCCAACATACTTTAACGAAAAATGCTGCCAAATGTTACATCAAATTGGACACACCATCCTTTAGTGATTTTTCATCCTCAGCTCAAAGATTTTTAACAAATTTTTAGTTGCCTACGAGGTATGATATCAATTCGATCTCTTATCTAACTTTAAACAAGATGATGCCACAATGATTTTTGATCATATCCATGAGTGGTGACGTCACAAGAGGTTGGTAAGAACCAAGCTTCCTAATGAGATATTGCACAAATGGTTCATTCAATCTTTAAGACCTCAAATTTCCAAAGATGTGTCTATGTTTAGAGATGTTACTGAGGAGAAAGCTATCTTAGCTGCCTGGAAATTGGATTTTATCTATTTACAGTAAAATACGCTTTATGAAGTATTACCTAATGCTCATAGGACTTCCATTGACCCTCCTAAATCTACTCCTTACTCACACACTGATGGTGTGATTGGGTCCTTTTATGATTTTGTGAGCCAACTTGTTGCTTAATTTTTGAAATTGATTGTTACATCGCAAGCCTCAACAAGTGCGTCTAGCTCTATAAAAGAACCTTCTGCTATGCAGTCCACTTACATTGTTGCAGTGGAGTCCATAGCACTTAAGAACAACCAACAAAATAGTGGTAAAAAGAACAAGAAAAACAAATAGAAAAATCAATGTGCCAAGGAAACTTAACCAAACCCACAAAGTTAGGGAGGGGGCATGACTGAATGTCGTCATAAGATTAAGTTCCCTTGTAAGATTTTTCAAGGTGAATATTTGACTCATGAGTGCCCTCATATTTATGAAGTTCACAGGCTTCTTTTACCACCACAATATACTCAACAACCTGCGGTTTTAACTCATCCATTTCTTGCACAACCTCAACAAAAAAGGTTGCAAAACCTCCTCCATCTACACAAGGGGTCAATGAGGGGCCATTTTTCAATCTTTCCAACAATTCACACGTCTTTATGTGCAAAGAAGACATTAACGTGACCATGCGAGCTAAATCGTATGATGTTCTCGAGTCGAGTTCTTCTCCTAAGGACTCACTCGCTCCACCTACTTCCACAGGACCTCTCACATTAGATAAACCTTTGGAACCTGTTTATTCCCCCCCTAAGGGTGTCGTTTGTAAGACAACACATAATCCCTCTGTCTGGACTGCTCAACATAGTAGTATTGTTGAAGATATTGCCTAGGCTCCCTATGTCTAATCTGCCCTGGAAGTTTTTCAAAGTTGTCCTCAACAACACAAGGCCTTGTTGTCTGGAATCGGTGGAGTAGATCCTTTTGACTCGAACCTTATCACGTTCAATGTTGACAAGGTTTCCATTCAACTTTCCCACCAGATCACCTTTTAGATTACTTTGCTATCTTCCATAAGAATATTCAATGCACTTTGGTGGATGAAGGTTCTCCCACTTTCATCATGTCAACATCATGCTCGAAATCTCTTGACTCTCCAATGCTCGCTAAGTCCAATACTACTCTTCAAGCCTTTGGTGGGCATAACTTTGTGCCTAAGGGGTTCTTCCCAAGTTCTCCATTGGGTTAGGGGGAAAAACTATTTATGTCGATGTTGAAGTCGTCGACGATACTTTGGATTACAACCTGCTCCTTGGTTATAGTTGGTTCTATGCCATGACCGTTTTTGTCTCACCTGTATTCTATCTACGTTTCTTCCCTCATGAAGGAAAGATTATCACTATCGACTAACTTGACTATTTCTTGCCATCCACCCAAATTTCCACTACGGGTAATTCAATACCACTTGTGGGAGCTAACCTTGGTCAGTTTCAAAGTGTTGGCGTAGGTATCTTTAAAAGTTCATCCCTTATGGGTGATTTTTCTCAATTACCACCTCCCGACATTCCTTCATCCTCTTTTAAATCCCCTATGTATACGATCTCTTCTAACACATGTGGACCCCATAGACCTCCTGCTCCATGGGTGGTGTCGCCTGAATCTATCGAAGCTAATCAAGCTAATGAGCATCCTCTGCCACCTATTGTGGGAAAGATCACCTCTCCAACAGTCCAGTCAGTACATCCTTACGCTGGTCAGAAACTCCATCCCAATATGGAATATGAAAAGGTTCCTTTACCCACATGGGCCCCCTTTGCTTGTTCCACATGACTCCCTTGACGATAAACCTCCTTGGCCAGTTAACTCGGCAATCATGGATCTACCCATTGATAATATTAGGAAGATTATGCCTCTTCTTTCCTCTAGTATCCTAGATGCGAAACAAGTAGAGCTTGGAAACATAAATCTTGAATCGACTCAGGGGGAACCTTCTCGACTTTCCTTAGAATACCACCCCGAGTCAAGTCTTGGGCTTCTGCTACTGAACTTGCTAATGAATTTCCTACTTCATTTCCACCTATTGACGACCGTCTTGTACCTTTTTTTATGTCTTGATCCTCCTTTATGTCCTCAGGTTAATTTCAAAAGCGCGACTATGTTAGCAAGTCCCTAACATGGTCAACATTTCCAGATTGGGTTGTTTGACACATGGCCCCACATTCGCAAGCCATATGGTTCCCTCATCCTCCATAAGTTCGTGTATAGAAATATTTGGCATGCGCCCGACTATAGGCGCCCTTTAGCATGATCTACTGGAGTCTGTCGTGCTTGTGCATATTATACATAGGAATGCCATGTTTTATCTCTTTTTTTGGTTTGGTGTGTGATGTGAGTATTTGTCATGCCTTATCCATGCCAAAAATAAAAATAAAAGAAATTCAAAATTCAAAGAATAAAAAATATATGGTCCTATTTTTACCTCATCCATATTTATTTCTTTCATTATGTGTGTTATTACTCCAATATTTCTCTATAGTTGATTAGAAAGAAATGATTAGAGGTAACCACAAACCTACTTTGGAGATTAGGATATAGCCTTCCTAATTCTCAGAGAGGGATCTCTCTTTATGATTTAAATTGGTTTAGTTATTTGATTTTAGGCTAGTTATGATTGTACTTAGGTTTTGATTTGGATTTGGTGGTGGGATCACTTAAATGAAAATAGGGGTGTATTTTACCATTGGGCTATGGGGTCAAATGTCAAGCAAACAGGACTGGATCAAGTTCTAAAAACAATGTCTACAGGGCAAGATAACAGAGTTACTTCAGATCTCAAGGTTGGATGGTGAAGTGGTTTTCAATCGGATCCAGGGAGCAATTAAGGGTTCCTTAGGCCAGATTATGAAGAAAGTGAAAGAGGTCAACCGGGATGGGAGAGAAATTAAGGATTCTCATATCCGGATATTAGAAGAAAAAATGGAAATGATCAACTGTTCAAAATAGAGTGTACTTAAACAAATTATGAGATAAATTTCTAGTTAACTCATTCAACTTTAGATAACATTCAAGTTTATGGAAAACATAAGAAAATAACAAATTTTACAAAGAAAATAATTCACTATAATAGGTCAACACATGAATCCTGTAATGCAATCTCTTTATTACTTGGTCCAGTCTGCTGACTTGAAAACTTGGTATAATAACCCTTAGGTTTATGATAAAAATAACTCTACAAATGTATAGCAATCCACCTCAATACTTCGAATTATGAAGTATTTGTAAAAAATTAATTTACAAAATATCCCAAACTATCTTGGGAATTAATCTAGGAGAAAGAAATATCCTCATGCAAGACGATAGAGACAGATGTTCAACTAATGTATGCTGTCCCTGTTTATTAGGTTGTGCTATCTTTATGCTCTGATATTTTCCCTTTTATTCCCCGCTTTGCTGTTGGTCTTCATGCTAAATGCTCTTTTTACTCTGATCTTTCAACTGATATATTTTTACCTGATACTCTTTCATCTGGCTGGCCTGCCATTATCCTTTTACTGTGCTTTTTCACCCTTATTGTACATTTTTACATTGTGTATTTCTACAGTAAGTTATTCAATTTCTCCCATGTTTCTGCATCTCGTAATTGGATATTTATCATTTTCCTATAAATTTCATCTGCCTCCATGTACTTGGCAAAAGTGGGCTTATTCACAAAAAGGTGTTTTACCTCATGTTGGAGGTAAAACTAGTTCTCAAAAGTCTGGTATAGGACCTTGCCAGTAGGCATCCCCTTAATAGATGAAGTATTTACCTGATATCTAGCCACTTCTCTAATTCTTCTATTGTAGTACTCTTGTGGCATTAATTTATCATTTATTACTAAGGGATTTGGCAGACCCTTTTGCCTCAAAAATTCAAATTTAACCATGAATTTGTCTATAGCCAATTGCATGGTTTGGCACTTATCTTCCAGGTTTAGCATTAAATTTCTCTTGGTGAGGACCCTTTTTACTTCCAGTATTGTACTTGTCCTGTCAGGTATCTCCAATTCTTGCAATTCGTACTTAATTTTGGAGTTAAGGAAGTGAATAATCCTAGTGGCTTCCTCTGGCATGTCTCCCAGCTTCGTTTTCACTCTTTGTATAGCTTTTATAACCTACTTCACTAAGTTAATCTGTTAAAAAATTACTTGAATGGATGGCCAAATATCATTGGCAGAGTCAATGATACTGGCCCATAATTGTTCCTTAGCCTGGCCAAGGGGTTCCTTCAAAGTCAATTCCTTCTCCAAGCTTTTTATTCTCTCATTCATCCTGGTTGCTTTCTGCAATTCTTCTTTGTGCATAATCTGTGCAAGCTTATAGTCATTCTCTAGACTGGTTACCTTTTCCTTGAGCTTGTTAATTTCAGTGGTCTGAATGGACACGTCCTTCGTTGCCTTGACCAATCTACTAGCCTCATCACTTGGCTGAGCTGCTGTTGTTGACCCTGTTGCTGATGTAGACACTGGCAGTGCTATGGCCATTGGAGCTGTAGGAGCTAAGGATGCTGCCAAAGTGGAAGGTACTGCTGTAGTAACTGTTGGGATAACAGTGGCAAGGGCAGTCTCCAGACTAGCTTGTTTTAACTGTATCAAGCTATCTAACTCCTTTTCCATTTCCTTTAGTTGATAATTCAATTGTAGAACTAGGTCCATCATCTCATCCTGATGTGTCTGGCTCTCCAAGACCTCTTTTGTTTGTGGGTGCTCTGAATGAGGAAGTTTCAGTTGTTTTTTGACAGCTGCAATGCCCTCATTCTTCTTCTTTATCAATTTCTCAGCAGCCTTGATGTCATTGGGATCATGTCCCAGCTCAATTACCAAGTCCTCCAATGACTTGATCTTGTTGTCCTTGGCCTGTGAGGAGGCCTTTTCCAATTTGTATTGAGTTGTAATGTTATCTAATGAACTCTACAGCTTATGTGAAGCCATGGCCTTTCCTGTCAAGGTGGAGTAGTTCATCTCTCCTGCCTGCTTGTGGAATTCAATCTGGTCAATGAACATCCCTGACCAACACCTCAAAGTCTATTTTTTTGTAGTCAGCTGATGTCTTTGGCTGCTGGACAATTGGCTGCATGAAGGACACATGCATTTTTCCTGTTTTGATGTCAAAGCTGACATCAACCTACTTTTATTTGCTGGTGTGTGCTCGAAGTATTGAGCATATGTTTCAACCTTCAACTTCTCATTTCTCAACTTGATCTCCTTGTATCTATCCTTGATATCCTTTTCTTTATCTACTAGCCCGATGAAAGAAGAAACCTCAACACTGAGCTGTCTCTCAATCAATTGAGTGTTAGATGTTGAGGGCTGCTGTGTTTCTCCTAAAGCTACTGTACCTTTTCTTCTTTGCACCATTGTATCAATGTCAGTTATTTCCACTAATTCAATGGTGTCCTCTTGTTCAGTTACAGGATTCAGCTTGGGCCTCTTCCTGTAGCTAATCTCGAATTGATCATCTGTGGTTTCCATAGCAGAAATGGAACCCTCCTCCCTGTTTCTCTTTAGGTTTCTCTCCTCATTTGTAGGAGTCTGTAAAACAGGAGGAATATTCATTGGTTCTCCTAGTTCTGGAACCTACAAGAAAGGACTTTCATCAATCTATCTTTCTACATTAATCAATGTATTTTCTACATCCACTACTGTGCTGTCCATGTCAATTAGAGTGTTTTCCAACCATTCTGATTGGTTGGAAAACCTCTCAATATCTGGTCTAGGATGATGGATGAAAGGTCCCAACTTGACCTTGATCCTCAATTTTTTTATGACTCCATGAGGGTCATATTGCCACATAAAGCTGTTTTTGAACTTCATTTGTTGTAGAATCTTATCTACCTATGGTCTAGCTTCCCTGGTGTTACAAATGAAGGGGCCCAATTGATTTTTCATTTTGAATTGGGTTTTCTTCCTAGCTGCTAGGAAGTTGAATTCATTAGAATTGATAATTTGCCTAAAATATCCTAGTGCAAATATCCTCATGGGGAGGTATTTGGGCAGTTTGTAAGGGGAAAGTTGGCATCCATAAATTCTTATCTCTGTGTGGTTCTAGTACAGATACCAGTCTCCCACCTTACTGTTCTTGGCCAATTGTAACACCCTTTTGATCTCTTGGCTGAGGGCTACTAGTTAGCATATTCATGTTTGGATGGAGTCCAATAAATAATTGATCTTTGATTTCCCTTGATATCCAACTTCTGGATGCTGACAGGGAATTTGTTTGATTGATAATACAAGAACATATGAAATAATACAAAAGAGTACTTGAAGACTCTTTCAGTAGGTAATCTGGTGAATTGTTCATGCATCCTGTCTACAATGAACTGAGCATAGTTGTAAATAACAACAGGAGGCTTACCTGGGCTAAATATGGAAAGGAAGGCCAGGACAACCTCATCCACATGCTCATCTATGGTATATCCTAAAATGCAAGAGAGCATGGTAATAATTTGTCTGCCTCTCTTAGAAAAAATGGTGGCAGCATAAGGGGGACTATCTGTGGGAATATGACATTCCTCAATGATGAAAGTTTGGAAAATTTGGGCTATTCTGGGTAGGTCTAACTTGGTATAAAGGTCCAAAAATTCTCCAATAGATAGTGGGGTCTCATTAGGGCTTGGTTGGACCTGCATCATTTGGTTAATGGATTCTGTAGTGATGGTAACCAATACTTGCTGGTCAGGGGTGACAATGGCTCTTTGGCTAGGAATGTAGCAAGCATGACATAAGTGGATAATGCCTGGGAATGGATGTACTTCTGGAAACAAATATTTGGGAAAATTAGACTCCCAAAGGTGGATGTCATCGTTATGGTTTAAGAATATGTCCTTACTCAAGCAATGGAACTTCAAAAGGTAGGTAGGGGAAGCAATATCCTTTATTTGGAAATCTTTGTCTACTAATGCAAGGTGGTCGATGTCCAAGTGAGGGGTTTGAGAGGTCTCACATCCAAAGAGGTTTGGGAAGCCATAATTGGGTGTACAGATATGAATTAGGCTTTGAGGGGTTTTAGGAGTGAGTTTAGCAGTTCTCATACAGTGAGAGGGTAATTATAGTTTGAAAATAGGATTTGGGGTGTATAGCAAGTTTATTTTCAATTCAGCCAAGTTTCTTTAATTAATTCAATTAATTAAGCTTTCAATTTAAGTTGTGCATTTTCAAATTGAAGGGCTGTTCTGGTTTTTCCCAAGAATCCCTGGAAATCGATGGTCTGGCTTGCAATTTGGGTTCAGTGGTGAATGCAGAGGGTACGGTGGCTTCAACTGTCAATTGGTTGCTTCAATTAGGTGTCTGAAGCTTCTTGAGGTGGCATACAGTGGTCAATTTGGTCGTAAAGGTCTCAGGGTGTCACAATGGCTAAGCAACAGTTGCAGTGAAAAATGAGCAAAAAGAGTGAATTGGGGTTTTGCTAGCCTTTTAACGGGTAATGGTCATATTTTGGTGCGGAAATTATGAATGACCAATGGGTAGTTTTCGACTTTGGCGGGGAGGTGGTTTTTTGGGCCATCACACCGCTTTTGGAGGGTGGGCGATATTTCTTGTGAGCACGCGATCTCACCTGGTGCTGCCATGTAGTAGAACAGGGCCCAGGCAAAACCGCAAATCTCGCGTGCTCTCGAGCTGTTATCGACCGGATAATGAACCCGCGTGATATGGATGCGCACCATCGGATATGGGGTAGGATATCAGAGGACTATTACGTGGTTAAGATGCATGGAGGAAATTGGGAAAGGGATTTGCAGGGCCCTGGGTTTAATTACATAGAAATGTAATTAATTAACTAATAAGGTCGAGATTTTTAGCATAAGCAGTGGGTTAATAAAGTGGGGCCAGGGGTTATGTGGCGAGGTTTTTTAACGTCACCAAGGGTTGGTGGGTTAAAAGAGGTTTATCGGGGAAATATGAAATGGGGGGGTTAATTAGATAAAGCGGGGGCATAAAAACTTAGGACAAAGGGGTTTTTGTGGGTTTTGAAGGGAAATAGGGAAATTAATAAGGGGGGGAAGGTAATATTTACAATGGGGAATGGGTTTCACAGTAGGGAAAAAGGGTTTTAGGTAGGGGGATGATTTTTGAAGGGTAATTACTAGGGAAATGTGTGAAACCAAGGGGTAAAGGTCAAAATGAGGGGAAAAAAGGGATTTATAAGTGATGAAGGGATAATGGGGAAATTAGCAAATAAGCATGTGGGGTATAGTGAAATGAGGGGAAATTAGTAAACAAGCTTGTGAATATCTTTTCTTTCTCACAAATCCTCCTGCACATGAAACATAGGATTAAGCATGATAAATGTGCTTTTGACTCAGCAACCTTGTGCTTTTGCAACCTTTCTTCTACATACCCTTTATTTATCCTAACATTTTTTCTTCATTTTATTGGGCGCATTTGAGCTTGCTGACCCTTTATTTCCTTTTCTTTTGACAAGAAAACTATCTAATTCTAACCTTATAACTTCCAATGGCTTAGATTAAACTGATGAGATCATTTTTATTCTCTACCTAATTGCTGATTTGCCAAGGTTAAATAGTTTGGCTAGATGCTTATTCTCTATCTATCAACATAAAATTTAAAGCATGAATAAGTCAAGATTAAGCTATTTGACCATAATGGATTGTGGCATTTCTAACAAGCTGCACACAACCTTATTTTACAAAGTAAAGTAAAAAGTAGTGGGATTTGAATTTGCATACTTTCATGATCTATTTTATTTGTTTTTGGGGTTCATATTTTTCACTTTTTTGATTTTTTTTGTTTATTTTTGTCGTTTGATTATTCTTTTAGGACATACCTTCTTTACATTTTTTATTTTTTAATATGGAAAACATTTTGCAGAAAGAAAAAGTATGTACTATATTACAAGACTAACCATAGTGTTGAAAAGTGTGCAACAAGAAATGCTTGTTGAGAATGCAACAAGATGATGGAGCTTAGTGGAAAGGAGTCGCCTTCACTAGGTGGTCCCGCAGGCAAGTTTTGGCGCAAAGTCTATTTTTAGACTATGTCTATTTTTAAACATATGGATCATGGTCTATGAGTTGCAGGATGCTGTTTAT